>PVHX01008502.1:17306-83132 GCA_004024805.1 Geosciurus inauris | reverse complement strand
GGCGCGGTGGCTCACGCTTGTAATCCCAGCACTTAGGGAGGCTGAGACAGGAGAATCGCGAGTTCAAAGCCAGCCTCAGCAATGGCAAGGTGCTAAGCAACTCAGTGAGACCCTGTCTCTACATAAAACACAAAATAGGGCTGGAGACATGGCTCAGTGGTCGAGTGCCCCTGAGTTCAATCCCCAGTACCAAAAAAAAAAAAAAAAAGAATAAATAAATAAAATAAAAATATTGCATCCATCTACAGCTAAAAAAATATTTTTTTAAAAAAATGAGAATATGAAAGTCTCCTGTGTCTACTATCAAGCCAGACCTTAATATGTTGAGAAATATACTCCATACAAGATATTTTTGTGATAGAACTCTCCACATTTACAAAAGACTCGAATTGCATGTGTGTTAGTTAAAAAAAATAAAATGAAAAAATATATTTAGTAAGATCATCTTTTCACCATAAAAATATAAATGTAGCTAAGTTTGGAGGATTGGGCAGTTTGGAGGATGAAAAAGGAAAAATCTAACTTGGTTAATAGAAAGATTTGTTAAGAGCTTTCCTTAACTGGTCAGTAGACATCTGAGCTAAAGGATTCTAGTAATTTAGTTTTCAGTGAAAGAATAATGCATGTTTGCAAAATTTTAGCACAGACTTCAATCTTTTTTTAAAAAATAGAAAAAAAGATAAACTTCTTTTTAAATTTTTTTTAAATTATAGATAGACATGATACCTTTATTTTATTTATTTTTATGTGGTGCTAAGGATCCAATCCAGTGCCTTACATGTGCTAGGCAAGTGCTCCACCACTGAGCCACAACCCTAACCCCTTTAAGGTTCTACTTTTAAAAATGCAGCTTAGAATTTCCCAAATGGGGTGACCTTCCATACTTTGATGGGTAAAGTGTTGCTGTATTCCCCCAACCTGAGCTTCACAGAAGAAAAACCTTCCACCTGAACTGAACCCAAAGTCTGACATGGAGATGAGACCTCAAACACTGAAAATCTCCCCAACTAGGTTCTGCAGATTGAGATGGAGCGCTGTGGGGAAGATGAATGGAAGTTCAGGGAGCCAGGGTAGGGAGGGGATTTCAGCTGTCCACACTTTTTGTTACCTGTCCGCCTCCTCTCCTGGTCTTAGGGAGGCTCTAGGATATATCCCTTCTTGACCAGCAGCATTTCCCTGTTCTCAGGAAAACCAAAACATGTATCAATGAGAGCTGTTACACCAGCATAGAGATGGACTTCAAGTTCTCTCCTGTTTGCTACAAGCATTCTTTTGACTCCCACTCTTTCCCACAGCTGTAGGATCAAGAAGTTGCCAGCGTGAGTACAGACTAGGTGTGGAGTTTGCACACCCAGTAAGACAACCTAATGAGTACCTACAGACAGTACATTAAGACTTGTTCACAAAGTTACAGCATTTTAGACCTGGGGGAAATTGGAAGAATTAAATAGTAATTGTAGGGCTCCCAAAACATATTGTTTATAGACTAGATAATAAATGTAGGGACTTATTACTCAGGAATTGGGGTTAATTTAAAACAGGGAGACAAAGATAGTTTAAATTCATAGATAATAGAGGTACTTTGGATTATTACCTAGTTCTCAGCATCTTTGATAAAACTTGACCTTTTAAACTCTGAGTCTTTGAGTTTCCTTTGGAAAGATTTGTTTCTTTGACTTACTCATCTCCTTGCTCATTCATTCCTTCAACAAATATTTCTTGCGGGCTGGGATTGTAGCTCAGCGGTAGAGCGCTTGCCTCGCATGCGTGAGGCCCTGGGTTCGATCCTCAGCACCACATATAAAGCAATAAAATAAAAAACATTGTGTCCATCTACAACTAAAAAAATATTTAAAAAAAACAAAAAAAAAATATTTCTTGCATGTCCAGTGTGTGCCACATAGTGCACATTGTCTCCCTTCTTACTTTTCTTCACTTTTTTCTGGAGGGTTAGAGATGGTGGCTCTAAGGCTTTCTTGTAGGTCAAAGTTTGTTACTCTTTAGATGTTTAGATGTTTAGATCTTAAGTCAGAGATTATAGGGTGTCCTATACATGTTTGTGCTCACTAGCACATTCATGAGCCATCACATACCTGGTAGCCAGTGAACTCGGCTTCTTTATCTTCCAATAGTGGACAGGACAGATTTTGAGAAAACTGAATATTATAAAATATTTAACCCCTCACTATGTATCTACTAAATTACTAAGACTCTGTGTGCTTTGGGGCTGGAGAGTGGGAAGTAATACTTTATATACTTGCCAATGAACCCTATCTTTAATCATCACCTAACACCATGGAAACCTCTGCAGACCAAACATAAGAAGTTTCAGCTGTTGAGGTGGGTGAAGCAGTTGAAAGACAGGGAGAATATTCCAATTTGTATACAGGTTTGTTGATCTCCTACCATATTCCAAGAAATGTGCCTGATACAGGGCCTTTGATCATCTAGAGAAACACTCTTTGTTAGCTTATGGGGTTTCCCATCTAGTAGGGAAAGGAGCCTTGAGCAAGACCACAGAAAACACATCTCTAGGTTCCACTTGGTTGCCTGGGGCTCAGCCAGGGAATGGCCTGCAGAATCTTCTCTGTAGATTGCTGACGCTATTGTATAATCATGATGATGAATCAGGGAATAGTGAGGCAGGGAGAAACGCCCAAGCTGCATTTTGCCTTTGAATGTAATTATGATATTAACCTTGTGCTGTTAGTTATTCTTCTTCAAGAAACAAGAATTAATGAAATGTGTTTTTATTAAGAGAGCAAAAGATTAGATATGGACTATATGTCAGAGACCATTTAAATATCTAAAATTCATTTATCAGGGACACATATCAAAGACAAAACTTGTGTAGCTCAAAGGAGGAAGAGCTTTTTAGCAAACTCACTAATATGACTTCCATGTGAACTGTAATCATTTGCTAGTTTGAAATGAAGAGTTCCTCTTATAAGCTAATTACTAAGCAGAAGTGATTACTGATATGTATGTATAGAAAATGGAAATAAGAATGTGGTGAGTTATAGTCATGCTTGTCAGACTCCTTGAATTAATTATTTGATCATTTTTAATGCTGTAAAGGTGTATATCAAGGGGGTTAAAAATGATTCACTTGAAAAACCAGTAAGTCAATTATAAAGTCTTCTCTGGCAAATTTATAATTTGAGGTGTTTTTCCCCCCAACTCCTTTTAGCTTGTCAAAATTCCCAAAAGCGATCCCCTCAATGAAGTACATAACTTCAACTTCTATTTGTCAAATGTGGGCAAAGACAACCCTCAGGGCAGCTTTGACTGCATCCAGCAAACATTCTCCAGGTAAGTACTTTTCAAGGTATACTGAAGGAAAATTTTTTATTTAAGAGAGTTTTTTAAAATTAATTAAATACACATTAGTCATTCCATAAATATTTATAGAATTGAATTGCAGAGCTCATTTATTTAAAGCATTGAGCACCTGTTATACATTTAAAATTATATATGTCACTAGAATATAATCACAAAAATTCTTAGGTTCTTGCCGTGGGGAAGGGTGGATTTTAGGGTAAAAAAAAGATATGTTACCTTATGAAATAAGGAGTTTTTAAATAAGATAATTTTGAAGATTTTTCATAAAGGTTTATTCCTTATATTTAAGTAAGAGTGTCTTGCACTGTATTTAATGTTTATACTCAGTAGAAGAGGCACTTTTTCCTGATGCAAAAAATAAATTACAAATGGAAAGAGGAAGACAAGAATGCATACCCACCCTGGGGTACCATGAAGCCCTTATCTGCTTAGATCCTCTGGAAACAATAAGCTACTTGTTTCACTTTGCTTTGTTTTGGTTGTTCCTGATTCTAGAATAGGCCTTTGGGCAGGGGAATTCATTCTGTCCCTCCACAGAGACAAGGAAGGTTGGGGGGTTCTCTTTTCCTCGGGGGTGTGACCTTGGCCATTAACATTGGCCCAAATGGCCAGTATCAGTCCATCCTTGTGGCTCATCTGTGGATACTTAAGACTGTGTAAGTGCTTGCTATCCATGCAGAAAGGAAGAAAAGTTGTGACTCAAGCAGGAACAGGAGGCAGGGATACAAAATAAGTTACTGAAAGAGTTCTAAATTTCTTTTTTCATTTAAGGTGACTAAATATTTTTTAACCTTAATCTGTTTATTTCCCTGAGTATATTTTAATTTTTTACTTTCTGAAAATTACCTCCCCCTAAACATATTTTTGGTATTAATTGCTTGAATTGTAGATCATTATAGCCTCTTCTGAACTGTTCAATTTGATGGCTACATGTAGCTATTGACACTTCAACTGGTAAAAATGAGGATGAGGTAAAATTTACATTTCCATTATTCATTGTCACTGATTGTATTTTACCAGCTCAAAAAACACAAAACACATATGGCTATAGAACATCTCCACCACTGCAGACAGTTCTGTGGAACAGCACAGTGATAATGTAGTATCACCAAGTACAAGGGTCCTGTCTGAGAAGTGAGTTTGGGTCCTTATAGTTCACAATGAGGTCCTGTAAGTCAACCCCTTCACTTCATAGGTGAGCTGTCCAAGGCACATAGCTGGTTAATTAGTGACTGGACAAAAGGGAAACCAAGTCCTAACTCCTAGTGCAATATTCTTTAGATACCACAGGCCACACTAGACTCATTGTGGTGCCATCACCTGTGATTTTGTATTTTATTAAAATAGGACATTTTGATATCAGATTGAACTGTGTCCCCTTAGTATTCTAATTAAGGAACTTAACCCCCTCTTCAAAATTGAACATATCATAAAAAGTAATATGGTCTCACCTTTAGATCATAAATAACCCTTCATGTTTACTTCTACTTGTTTGGAGAAAGAGTTAAGGTCATTTATAAAACTATCTATGATGCATCAAGAGAACAGAAACAGTTGTCAGAAAACTGGGGCAAATATATTAGTATCCCATCAGTGATTCAAGGTGCATTATAAAATGATGTGGTATGGAAATAAATTGAAATCCCACTGTGAAAATTAGCACCCAAACTCACTTCTCCAACTGGAAGCAAACTTATCCATAATTTGGCTCAATCCTTTCTATTTAATTTAATTTTTTTCCCAGTCATCTTTCTCTCCTACAATAGTGCAAGCTCTTCATGTGTCCTTTTTCTAGTTTCTTGGTGCCAGCTAGGTTCAAAATAAATGCCCAGCAAATGGATGTTCAACAAATACGGATTAACTACTCTCTTTCCTGTTCTATTTTTTTAAACCTTCTAACCTCACTTCTCTCATACAAAATGAAGGAGATCTCATAGTCTAAATTATATTTCAAAAACTCCTTAAATCTTTCTATTCACAAGCTTAGTAAAAATACATAGTTTGGAGCACCGGGCATACCATAATATCTACTCAAGTGCAGGAAACTGAGAGCTAAGCCAAAGAATGATTAACAGAACATTTATAGACATGTGTCCAAGTGTCTAATTTACAAAGTAGCTTAATTAAGAAGGGACCAGTGAAGAATTCTACCTAGAGGACCCTCTGGCCCGCAGGGATTGGCACTTGTTTTCACATAAAAATCTGTTTCTTGACCTTGAGTGTTATAAGCAGTAACTTAATTATGATTGGCAATAGGGTCAGCTTACTGTATGTGAATTACTTAGCACATAACAGGGAGAGATGTTAAAATACAAACTTCCTGCCACCAGACCTTCAGTGTACTGCAGATGTTTTCTCTCTCTCTTTCCCCTCCATCCTGCTTCCCCTGAGGGTTATACTTCCTTGTCCTCTTTCACTTGATTTTTCTGCAAACATGGTCAAGTCTGTCTTACTAAAAGAGGAAATAAAAAGCAAAACCAACCTCCCTTACATTTACTTCTTGACCCAAAGTCTGGCTTCAGCCTCCATCATTCCACTAAAACATCCCCCAAGAGGGCTATGGCCTCCTTGGCCGTAAAGCCAGTGGATACTTACAGGTTCCTTATTATTCTGACTTACAGCTAGCATTTCATTTCACATTGGTGACCACTCTGCTGTTTGAAGTACTCTATTACAATGACTTCCATGATACAGTACTTTTCTGGTTTCCCTCTTCAGCTATGCTTTTTCAGTCTCACGAGGTCTTCCACCACCCGCTCCCTGCGCCTCCCCCCTTGCTTAAATAATAATATTCTTCACAGTTGGTTCTTTCCTGAGACTCCTTTTCTCCTTCCTTCTAAGTCACTATCTTCAACACTGAATTCATTTCTCTTCCAATGCTATCCCTAACCTGCCCTTCTTTTTGAGTTCAGTGTCTCAGTAAAGAGCTGCTCTATATACCAAGTAATTTGGCATGACCTTTAATGTCTCCCTCTCTCATCACTGACCAAAGCCTGTCAATCCGGTATCCTGACTATCTCTGCATTCTTGCTACCTTTCTCTATTTTTCCCGGCCCTATTCTGGTTCAGGCCATCACCTCCTGCCTCTAATTCTTCAGTAGCCTCTAAATGGTCTCAGCTTTCACTCTGGCATGTCCCTTGCTCCCCATCTATTCTCTATCCAGACTGATCTTCCTATAATACAAATGAGATACCATTCTCTCTGTTTTCAGCCTCTGGTGTTCTTGGGATAAGTTCAAAATCCATAAATGACCCCCAAAGCCTTACATGTTCTATTTCTCATTCTCTCTTCAGTCTCCTCTCTAATTGTCCTTTCTAGCTCTCTGAGGCCAAACTGAAAGCCTTCTTATCTGCCTTGGGCTGATGCAGGTTGGCTGATTCTCCTAGAACACTTTTGTCCTTTGTCCCCTTATCCAGTCATCTTTCTGATCAGCTCAGGCATCACTTCCCCTAGGCAGTTCACATGAAATGCCTTTCCAAAGGGTCCCCTGCTCTCTGGAATTTTTCACACCATGTTGTAATTTCCAGTTTGCTTATCCTTGTCACCATTAAAGAGCTCCTTGAATGAAGTACGTTTGTCAAGTCCTTGTCACACTCTGCCTCTCATGTTGCCTGGCCTACAGTTCCTGCCCAGTAAATATTTATGAGATGAATGAACTAATTTTTTAAATAGCATTTGTAAAGACAGTTATTAGCAATTTATAAAATTTTTATTCACCCTTATTTCTTAGTATCATAACAAACTGATTTCCAATTCAGTTTGGAAGTGAAGGATCAGAGCTAGAGTGTTATTTTCATTACTTTTATATTCCAAATTATAGTATTTTCTTTTAAAACACCAATTATAACTATTACCACGATTCTCCTAATAGTAGCATATTACTTTGAAACAAAACCATCTTGGTCAATGTTAATCTGTGTTGTTCCAATTAGTATTTTTTAATATTTCTGCAAAAACAATAATTTTCCCTGTATTTTCTTTAATATTTGTTGTATAGAGATTTATCAAAGTGGTAAATGTAAATTCTGCAAATTTGGGGGAAGTTTAGACTAATAATGCAAAAGTACACTCTCATGTTAGCCTTAAAACTAATACTTTATTAAAAATAAAAAGAATTTTGGTATGTTTCGTTCAGTCAGCTCTAAAGCATGCACATTATAGTTCCACTGAAAGTAAATTCTTAAACATTTCTCATGTTGGTGGTAGGTGATTTTAAAAAAGAGTTGATTATTAAATCAAAATAGAACTAGGGTGCTCATTAGGACTCTGGTCTTCAGTCCAAATAGTTTTTGTTTTAAAAAATTCATGGATTTGGTCTCTGAGAGCTCATTTTACCCTTTCTGTATAGAACATAGAAAAAATGTCATATGAAATGGTGAAGAGGAACTGAAATATTTTAAATAACTTTTACATTTAAAATTAATATTAGTTATTTTAGAATTGTAAATTTATTTGGGCTGCTTGTTGGGATAATACAAATCTTGTTTGCCTTTATTGTACAAAATGAGGGTCATCTCTAACAAAGCCACTGTCTTACTTGACAGCTCTGGAGCCTCCCAGCTCAATTGCCTGGGATTTATACAAGATAAAATTACAGTGTGTGCAACAAACGACTCCTATCAGATGACACGAGAAAGAATGACCCAGGCAGAGGAGGAATCCCGCAACCGAAGCACAAAAGTTATCAAACCCGGTGGACCATATGTAGGTTTGTATAGATATCTTTCTTCTTCTTGCTGATTGATTGGAGTAATTCAAGATCACTGTAGGTAAATGTGGGTAATATTAACTTAATGAAAACACAAGCTAGTTTTCAGAATATTTTGTATAACATGGTCCAAAGAAAGGTCATTTGTTTTCTTCAGACTGCTGGTAAATTGAATAACATATTTTAAAGTTTTATGACTTTACTGAATCTGGAATCCTCGGTTGCCTATTTACTATTATTTTACAATACTGAGATCTGGTCATGATACTACATGATATTGTAACAGTGGTACCGTTGTGTTTTCTTTGTCATTGGATGATGTAATTTCTATGATAGACAGTATAGTTCTTGTATTGCACTTTGGTAGGGATTTTTTTTTTTACAGTAAAAGCTATTTTGAATTTCTGAATTGCTAACCTCACTGTTGCAGATTTTTCTTGTATTTTCAGAGGATCTTTACACAACAAGGAATTTTTATTACAAGACTATAAAATGTGCTTATGGCAAAGCATTATAGCAAAGCATTAAGATGATGACTCTGGTACCACAATTATGATCCTCATCCTCATCTATCCATTAATTAAGAGCCTGTCCCATGCTCATCGTCTTTATCATTAGCTCACTCAAATATGCATCAGATCGAAGGGAAGTAAGACCAGACAAGCAAGATGAGTCTCTTTTATGAGCAGTGCCTTGAACAATTTTGAGGAGTTGATTCACAGTGACTATTAACAGTAATAGAATGATCAAGAGTGAAGATTGGCTTTTTGAGTCCTTGGTGGGTTTCATAACTCAAGTCACCATAGTAAATGATGAAACGTTTTTTTAAAAAATATATTTTTAGTTGTTGGTGGACCTTTATTTTTTATTTATTTACATGCAGTACTGGGAATCAAACCTAGTGCCTCACACATGCTAGGTAAGCACTCTGCCACTGAGCCACAACCCCAGCCCATGATGAAAGGATATTAATTTAGAAACTCAAATGCTAACAAAAATAGTCTCTTGAAGAGTCAATTCCTTAATCAACATCTTTACAGGTTTAATATAATTCTACTTCTGTATTTTCCCATAGCTCATCCAGCTACAATACCATTAAACTTTGAAAAACTCCACTAGTGACTGTAATAAGTATTTCTTTGGAACAAGGCCAATGCTCCTGGGACTTGGTGCTTAGCTTAGATACATTTAGTTTGGTTTAACAACAATTCATGGCTTCCCCAGGTATCTATACCCATGGGGCAGGGTTCCCTGCCTAGTAAGTTACCAACAATGAGACTTTTTACCTTCTCTTTCCTACTGAGTGAGGAACAACTTCCAGCCTCCTTTCATTCTCCTTTCTTCTCATAAGTGACTTAATTAGCTGTCTGTACTAGTAGGCTAAATCTCAAGCTATTTTAAAATGCACAAGATCTCCCATTACATTTAAGTACCAACTATGAATTATCTACCTGCTTAAAAGTGTTGTCTGATTCTGTCCAGTACCAATATTTTATAATAGTAAGGCAAATTGATGTGTATGACAAAAGAATAGAAGACTTAAGCCATGAAAATGATTTTCCCCTTCCAATATAACTAGCTAAAAACTCTCACCTTGATTTATTCCAAAACTTGAAATGATTTGAAACTTGAAATCAGCAGTGTTTACACGGATTGGTCAAGTGTTTACTTATAACTTATACAACAAACTTTTCAATGCCCAAAATCCCAGAGACCATACACTTCCTCATGGGATTAGGAATTTTAGAACTCACAGGATTTCTTGTAAGCACTGCATATAATTTATATACATTTGGGGTAACCGTAGGAAATTTGAAGTTATCAAAATTTATATCTGAAGCATTCCATCTTCCCCTTCTAAGAAGGGCTGTCCTCCCCTCTGAGCCCTGCAGTGATCTCTGCCAGTCCAAGTGTCCTATTCAGCCTTATCCTGTTTGCTTTGTCCTCAGTGCCCTGGCACTGACTGTCATAGCACAATGTTCTTCCGTGGCCTTAATATTGTCATTAACCTCTGCATCCTTTTATTCTCTAAATCACATGATCATAGATCCTTTTAACTTTTTTTAATATGGCCTGTATCCCCAACCTTTAATTATTTTTAGTGTTCCCCTCTGGGCTGCTTCCAATTCTTCACCTCAGAGTTCAAAACTGGACATACTGCTCATAATAAAAGTCTAATCAATTTTGAAGACTCTGGTATCCTAATTGGATTGTCTGTTGTTGATTTTTATTTTTTTACTCTACTTTGTTACATCAGATTTTGATCTTTTGCATTTGACCTTATCCATTGCTAGTCCTTTGCCACATGTTTCTTTCCCTCTAGGGAGCTTAGTTTGTATCTTCCTGCTTTTTTTCTGAATCTCAGAAGTACCCAATTAATTTTGTTCTTCAAAAAATATTATCCAGCACTTACTGAGTGCTTTTTGTACACAAGGCATCCAGCTAGCACTTTACTGTGGTTACTCATCTGAGTCTCATGATCACTCTAGGAAGTAGGTTATGATTATCTCTCCATTTTACACATCTAGTTGGGCTCAGCAAATAGCAAATGATACAGGCATGGCCTTGTGAACAAGTTACTAAAACAGCAGGACATGCCCCTTTAGTTCATAATTGACTGTACCATGTAAAATGACACCAAAAGTTCTCCTGTGCTATCTCAGTACTTGTAGAACCAGGTTTCCTTCAGCAGTGCCAGCCTGCATGGAAGCAAATGAGAACAATGCTGGTCCCGCTGTGGTACAACAGTGGCATGATGCCATGCCAGGCCTCTCACAACTGAACTAGGGCACAAAACCAGCTTAAGGGATAGAGATTGTGCTCTTAAGGGTCTAAGGTCACCTGGCCTAATCACCAGGAATATGAGCTTCTGCAACCCTTTTGTGAGCTGAACCAAGCAAAACCTATTTGCCTAGAAAGGAGCTGGAGCAACTTTAACCTAGAAAACAATATTTATATTTCTTAAGTAACATTTTCACTTCTATTCATGACATTTATGTCAGGGTGAACATTATTGTATTATTATAACCTCTCCCTTTGTTTAAGAAAAAATCACTAGTCACCATGGCTTCTGGTTCACCAGTATCTTAAGTCTGCTCATAAATTCCTGCCTAAATTCTGGATTTTTACCAAATTTCAAATCTTTATAAGTACTAATATTTGGTGGGAGATTTTAAAATAACAACCAATATTTCTAGGATTCTATTTGAAATTTTCCCTTACCCTCCGTAATTTCAATGAGTTAGCACATATTTGAACAACTAGACAAATTATTTAGTATCTTAAATATTTTCTCAAATATTAAGGAAGAGGTATTTGAACCAGATAATATCTAAGGTCTTTTGTAGTTTTAACATTTTGTGCCTATTGGGCATATGTGTGTGTGTGTGTGTGTGTGTGTGTGTGTGTGTGTGTGGTGTGTAGTCAATAAACCTTTTGAAAAAGTGATCACAAATGCCAAATGGTGGATTATGCATTTAATCATAACATAGGCCATGTCATCAGCACAGCCCTGCTGATGTTTTTCAAGCCTGAGGTCTGTGTTGCCAGGGTTTCTGGTCAGGTTCCTTGGACCAGAAAAGCAACTTCAGAAGATGGCTGCAGTCCCTCATCTTCTTCTGATGGACTGCTTTAACTTTTCCTTTTAGATTGTTTACTCAGAGCCAATAGACTAAGGGAGAAACACTTTTACCATCTCGTAAGAAAGGGAAGAGTTAGAAGTGTAGTCCTTGTTATGAAACAACGACTCAGATATAGTCCCAGATTACCAGCCCTGTTGGTACCACTGCTGCTGTTTATAAACGAGCCCAGGGAATTGATTAGCAGTTGGGTCTGGAAAGAGAATTAGATTTTTCCCATAGGCTTTATTAGAATGGCTTTTCTGAGGCAAATATTAAAAATAAAAATAAAGCCATTCTGCCCACCTTAAACCTGACAGTTTCTTCCTTTTCTTTTTTCTTTAGCATCTCAATTCTCTAAGTATTTTTATCACCAATGTTTTCCTTATCTGTAACCTGTCTTTTCTTAAACCAATGGTCTTCTCCCTGGTTGAATAGCACGGAAGGAATGAGGAGGCAGTAAGCAAGTGATCAGTGTAATTCAGTGGCCCAGTGTATCTGGGTTGTTCTTTCAAGCATTTGAAAGAAATGGGTTACTGCATGACTGCCTAAAAGAAAAATGAGGTAAAAAGCAAAGTGCATGTATTGGGGGTGAGGGATCCAGAGGGAGATGACAGCTTGTCAGTAAGCCCAGGTAAGACATCAGCTCTGTCCTTTCCCTGACCAGACTCTCATTTCTCATTAAACATCATACCTGTTCCCCTCTTAGGGGCAAAGTTAGCCTCCCTTATTTATTTCTGCCTGATCTGGGAAGGTGAGGTTAAACCCACAGACCTTGGAGGCCCTCTGAGGCCAAGGAGCAGAGACAAAGAGAGGTTCAGAGGAGGTGGGGAAGCTGGAGCACAACAGCAGTGCTCTCACTTTGTTTTTATTTTTATTTGCCTTACTGGCTTGAATTCATTCGAAATGACCCATCAGCCAGCTTGGTTTGGAAAGGAATGAAACAGGTTTCTTTCTTTTGCAAGACTTGGCAAGTGTAGAATTTATAGCATTTCCTATATTTTTATGACCCTGACCCTATTTTTTTGTCACAAATTCCTGTTAAATTTTCAAAGAATAGTAACGTTAACATTATTACAACCGAGAAATGATAGATTGGAAAGTTTGAGTTTGAAATTTCATTTTAGAAATTTCAGCGTGTCAACAGACCCTCAATGAGAAAATGGTAATACTTCCCATATGGCAATATGGGAAAATATAGACAGTTGATTCCTACTCCTCTATTTACTATCTTGCTCTCATTCACTCTGTCATCAAACATTGGTTCATAATCTGCTGGTAGAGAAAGCAACCATAGCCCTGCCTTCATGGAGCTAACAATCTAACATGAACCAACAGCAAAACAAAGAAGTACAAGTGAGAAAATTTGGGTGTCAATCACAGAACATCCCATATGCTAAGTGGATGCTAATCATTTAAGCATATCCCGCTGAAAGCTGCAGATACCTCATCTGCAAAATGGGGACAGTGTTCACCTTTTCAGGCTACTGAAAGATCTAATGATGTAACGTGTGTAAAGCTGTCAGCATAGTGTCCCCACATAACTGATGCCTGGTAACTATTAGGTCCCTTTGCATCTGACATTGATCCAGCTGTCCCTAAATTATGAAAATACAGAAATCAGATCTATCTCCAAAACTCCAAGTAATTTAATAGTTTTTTATATCATAGACACTGTCTCCTTAGTGGAGAGTTACTTTGTTGTGCAGTACTTTGATCTGATATTTGTGATCAGTTATGTCTGAATAGTAAAAAAAAAAAAAAAAAAATCCTAGCTGGTAGAAATTTCCTGAGAATATTGTTCCTTTCCTCTTATTTGAGATAGGATGGTGTCAAAAAAACTGCCAAGCATGGGGAGCCCAACATTAACAGAATTACTATTCAGTAAAATTGATTCACCCCAGGCCACAGCTCATGAAAATTGCTATAATTGTTTATTGTTTCTAGTTGTTAGTCCTGTTCCTAATGTAATTGCCCCACATTGTGTACATTATTACAAGTTCTTCCCTTTCTTTTAACCAGAGGACATAGAATTGGGCTTAGTGTGAACTAAAAGATTCTACCTCAGAAATCATAAAATGAAGGTCTTATGCATTTCATGCTACTTTCTGTCCCTTCAACAAGAATAGTTGCTGGGGTCATCAGTGACCAGCCATCCCTGGGTAGCTTCGCACATACGCACAGTGCCCTAGTCCTGTCAGCCCACACATTTTCTACAGGTAGCCATTTGCCAAGAGTGAGTGTTCAGTCCAAGCAGAAAATGGGTTACCCACATGAATGGCACTGGCCCATGAGGCAATGGCATGAAGGCCTCCTTTGTACCATTTTCCATTCCTCCAATCACCATCCGTTCCTTTAGTCCCAGCTCACAGAGGGCAGATCTGTTTGTCTGCCCCTCTGAGATCATTTAGTTTGTGGGTTGGTTGGTTTTATTTATTGGTTGGTGGTTTTTTTGTTTGTTTGTTTGGTTGGTTTTGGTTTTTTTTTTTTTTCTTACTTCTAAAATTTGTTATGGCTTTTTGAAAAGGAATATCACTACTAGATCCCTGGTGGGTGCTGACTCCCCTCTTGAGGCTTCTGAATCTATGAAATTATTGGTCATCCAGGTTAGCCAAGAATGTGCTCTTAGTGAGATTGGACAGGTTTTTCTCCTATTTTCTCCTCATGTTCCTGTATTCATGTCTGCTTTTCAGAAATGTCATATTATATGCAGATTTAAGTTCAATAAATAGGACAGGTGAGCATGGGAAATAGTTACATTTAACAGGAAATAACCTACAATCTAAAAATTTCTAGTCTGTTACATTTGTATCTATAATTATTACCTAGTAGAGCCAAGTGGCCAAATAATATATAATACATATTTATTTCAAGAAATGATTTCATCAAAAGAAGTCCTAATTTTAGGTCATTCAGAATGCTTTCTGTTTGCAGGTCTCTGTAAAGTAAAAATTGAAATAAAATGACCTTTATTTCCCCCAGAAATGAAAAAGTACCTAAATCTGAGATGTGGAAACTGAGATGCTCGTTATATTATAACCCATAAATATGTAACATTGTCATTTCCACTGGACTTTAGGGAAAAGAGTGCAAATTCGGAAAGCACCTCAAGCCATCTCAGATGCAGTGCCGGAGAGAAAAAGGTCAACCCCCATGAACCCTGCAAATACAATTCGAAAGACTCATGGCAGCAGCAGTGTTTCTCAGCGGCCATATAGAGACAGGGTGATTCACTTACTGGCACTAAAGACCTACAAGAAACCTGAGCTCCTGGCTCGACTACAGAAAGATGGAGTCAATCAAAAAGACAAGAACTCCCTGGGAGCAATTCTGCAACAGGTGAGGGCAGCTGGGGAGAGGTCCTTCTGTTTACCTTCTTGTTGCGAAGTTCACTAAGAAGGCTTGTTTTCATTTATTATTGTTATTGTGATAGAGAAATTCAGAGTAATTTGATCAATGGTGTATGAAATATATAATTTTCAAATGTTAAGTTAAGTCATCTTTTTAAGCATTTAGTTAAAAACTAGTTGAAATGTGGGCTTGTCTTCATGTGTATCAAACAAATTTTACCATAAAATTCTAGTAAGAGTAGGCAAGAAATTCTCTTCTGCTTTTAGTTTTGAATCACTTAAACTATTGCCTTAATTTTCATTGGCTTATATACAGGTAAAGTTGTGCAATGTATTCTGTTGGTAAAAGCCAGGATGTTTTTGCCACTACATAATTTAGAATGTCTCCTGCCTTGCATACCCCTTGCTGTCCTCACTACTCTCCCTTTTTCTGCCACCAAGTGTGCCAATATCAGTCCCTCGTCTGCAGTAAGTGATATAAACGTGTTAAGTATTAGCTGTGATCAGTTCCCTTGCAATCACAAGCTTAAGTATAATAATTAACTATTCTTTTCATTAAATCATTTGTCAGACTGTTAATTTCCAGTATTTTTTGTACCGGCTTCAGGTCATGACTGTCGATTAGCATATTCAGATTAGCATATTCAGATTAGCATATTCAGATTAGCATAAATGGTGATGCATCTCTTTGTTTTTTCTAAAGCAATAACATTTCCAAATTTAAGTTGTTCTTAAATTTCATCATTTAAAAAAACAAAATCTATAGGCTTCCATCTGTTTTTCAAAGACTAACACTTTTAAGTCTGTTTTTCATTAATACATTTCTTACATTCAAGATATAATACTACATGTTATAAAAGAGTAAAACCATCAACTCCAGTTCAGGATAAGCCAGTCTCAAGGATCTTTACTAAATCCATTGAACAGTTTAAATCCATTTAGAAACAGTTTGAATCCATATGGCCCATAGCAGTTTTAAGAGCTCCAAAGAAAGGATGAAAGAAAACATGAGGATGAGAGGGTATGTGTTCAGGCTTATGTTTGAGGAAGTGAGAGTCAGGTTACATTTGACAAAATATTTGGTACTTGCATCTCTAGAAAGGTTTTGAATTACCTTCTGGATTAATGGATGGAGAGGGAAAAATAATGGCAGAGGGGGTTCTCATAGAGACCAGTAATTGTTGTATGGTTATATATATGTGTGTAGATAGACATATCTAAAAATGTAGATATACTTGACCTCTGAGCAATTGGGACATGAGAATTATTAGGGTTGGCTGGTAGAATCTAATGTAAAGACTCATCCTTGCTGTATATTAGAAAACCCCAGGGAGCTTTTTTAAAAAATGCCAGTGCCAGAATTCCACCCCATAGCAATGAATCCAAGTGTCTGAAAATAGGACTTAGGCACCAATATTGTATAAAGCTCTTGAGAAATTCTAATGTATGATATGGGCTGAAAACTGCTGACTTTGAAAACATAGATATCAGGGCTGCTTACATCTACCATTTTGGGAGCATCTGCTATGCACTAGGCACTTCACTTGTACAATCTCATTTAATCCTCGGAAGGAGGTTAGCAGAAGCATATGCAGAATTTTTACTTAAAACAATTACCTTCATGTTCCCTTTTCTGAACACCTCTGATAGCTAACATAAAATGAGTTGTGCTCCAATAAAACTGACTAAAAATAGGCGTGGAAGAGAAAGGAAAAAATAAATAATACTTAAATCATTCAAAAATTGGTTAGTCTGTCTCAGAGAAACAGCTGGTAAACAAGTTGCCTAAAATGGTCAATCCTGTTTTTCTTTGTCAATAAAGATAGCTGCTGATTTGTTGCTTATATAGTGGTTTTTTGTACCCTGTAAACATTATTAATTCATCGAAATAATAGATTTTTAAGGTAAACTAAGCTGGTACCTCCTAGTGAAATTTAAAAGATTGTACCTAGATTTTAAAATGCTCAACATCCACCAGGAAATCTTGATTATTACTAAAATGGTGTATATTTATAAAGCTTTTTCTTAGAATGATGGTTTTCCTGGGAAAAAAATAAATTTTAGAAGTCAGAAAAGCAACTAGATAAATCTGAATAATGTTCTTCTTAAGCTTAGCATTTGGCTATTTGGCTCAAGCTTAACATTCATTTATTCTACTCAGTTTAAGTATAGTTGGCCCTCCATATCTACTGGTTCCACATTCACAAATTCAACCGTTTATCAAAAATATTCAAAATAAAATTACATCTGTACTGAATACATTCATACTTTTTCCTTGCCTTTATTTGCTAAACAATATAGTAAAACAACTATTTAATAGCATATTCATTGTATTAAACATCATAAGTAGCTTAGAGATTATTTATAGTATTTTGGAGAATACTTCAAATCTGTACCATTTTATATAAGACTTAGCACCCAAGGATTTCTATATTTATGGGAATCCCAGAATCAATCCCCTGTGGATACCAGGCATGACTGTACTTGGAATGTACCAGGTACTGTTCTAAATGTTGGAATCCTAAAGTGACCCTGACAGACAATTCCTGCCCTTCTGAAGCATATTTGGACAATTTCAGGATGAATGGGGAATTTGGAGGATCTAGGAGAGAGACCCACTACTTCCAGAGGAGAGTCAGGCAACCTTTTTGAGCAAAAGACAAGAGCAAGAGTTAGTACTCCTGGAAGTCTGGAGGAAGAAAAGGTTTGATGTGTTCAGAGTAGAGCAGGGAAGAGGAGGCAGAGACCAAATTTCAGAGGACTTTTTCTGGTCATGGGTGAGGAGCTCAGATTTTATTTTGAATGAGGAAGGAAATCATTATAGAACTTTAAGCAAGAATGTACTGTAATCTGATTTATACTTTTAATAAGGCCACTCAGACTTCTGTGGCAAGAATGGCTTGGGGCAGGGGGAGAGGTGAAGGCAGAGGGTAGGGTTGGGGGTGGAGGTTCAGGCAAAAGCAGAAGAGAAAGTCTATGTACATGAGCCTGCTACAGAAAGCCAGATATGAAGTGTTAGTGGCTTGGTCTGGTGGGAATGGTGGAGATAGTTTATCAGATTAGATATATTTTGTGATAAGACTTGCTAAGGGCCTGGGTGTTGGGAAAGAGTAAGGGAAAGAATGGAATCTGAGATTAAGACTAGGCTTTTGGCCAGAGTAGCTGGATGGATATTGAGCCCCTGGCTGAGATGAGAAAGGATGGAAAAGGAACAGGTATAAAATGGTGTGGAGTGGTGGTCAGAAATTATGCCTTACATTGATTCTCTTTGAAAGATGTCCAGGTAATTGCACATGAATAGGTAATTACACAAAAGGATCTGGTGTTCAGAGGACATTTGAGTCTGGAGCCCTGAATTTAGGAATTAGCAGTATATACAGAGGACATTGAAAGGCAGTTGACTAACATCATCTTAGAAGGAGATAAGGATAATGAAAACAGGGCAGAAGGCAGACATGGAGCACTCCACCCTATAGAGCAATGAGCAAAGGGGAGTTAAGAAGGAAAGGTGCTGAGGGATGAAAAAGGAAGAGGAAGAATGTCCTAGTACAGAAACTTAGAGAAGGGATTGCCGTGGGATGGGTGTTGGCATGTGTAGTACCAATAGTAGTAGAAAATCAAAGGACTATTGTATTATTTCCACTTATGAAACTTCTGATAGTATGTATTCTATGTTAATTTATTTGCAAATTTGAATTTTCAGATGTCTACTATGTTCTAGTTTATATCAGTTTTGATATTAGATTTCTATTCAGCTAAGCTGTGAGAGAAGCATAAACTATACTTGATTGTACTTTTAAAGACACACTAAAAAGTCAAGTTATTTAAAAAGACCATACCCAAAGTAAGTGACAGGCAGGAGTATCTTGTTCCTAGCCTTAAAATTTACTTTTGGTTTGGCACCTGAACCCATGCATTTGTGTAGTTAATGGATTATAGGCCTTGACAGTCTAGGAATTGTAGTTAAGGGATAGGAAAAGATTACATTTGGGAATAAACCATCTGGCTAATAACAGTTATTTGGGTTTTTCTTTAGTTTATGTTTCCTTTTATTGGTTTAGGGGAATTTCAGGAGACCTGGCAGATGTAAGTAGCAAGCTTGGTTATCAAAAAAAAAAAAAAAAAAAAAAAAGACATGGTTATCAGAATTGATACAATTTATAAAGGCAAGTTTCTGTTTCTGTTGCTAGCTGAAAGGACAGTTTGTAACCCATTTGGACACTGTTTTCTACTTGATACAAGTGGTCAAGGACTTTTTTTTTCTTGGGGTGCTAGGGATTAAACCGAGAGCCTCGCACATTCTAGGTTTTATCACTGAGCTATAGCCCCAGCCCTGGTCAAAGATCTTTATTGCGACTCAAAAGTAATGGAGTTAACTGCTTTCAGAGATGGGGTTGGAAGGATGGGCTGTACTAAAATGCATTCTGCCTTGTTAAAAAAAGAAAAGAAAAAAATTTTTTAAAAAAAGGCACAACAATTATGCAATCAATGGTCATGATTAGGCAGTGAAATAAAATAGTTTGAAATAATTCCACATGAATATTTTTGATCTAATTGCCTTTGCTTTCGATGTCATGTCTAGTCAGTCATTGCCAGTTCAAGGTTAGGATTTTCCCAGTTTTCTTCTAAAACTTTTATTGTTTTGGTTTTTTTGTCTGAGTTTTTCTGTTTGAATTGATATTTACATATAGTGTGTGTTAAGGATACAATTTACTCTTCTGACTGTGGTGTTTAACTTTCCAAAATTATTAATCAAAGAGTATTCAATGACCATTGTATATTACTGGCATCTTAGTGGAAAATCACTTGACTATAGATGTAAAAATTTATTTCGGGCTTTTCTGTTCTATTCCATTGACCTATATTTTTATTTTGTGGTTGTACCATACAGTTTTGTTACTTTACTTTGTAAGATATTTTGAAATCCAGGAGTATGCTACCTGCAACTTTGTTCTTCTTGCTCAAAATTGTTTAGGCTATTTGGAGTCTTTTGTTGTTACATATGAAATTTAAGGATTATTTTTCTATTTTTGTTAGACAATGTCATGGGAATTTTGATAGGCATTATGTGGACTCTATGTAGATTTATTTAGGAAGCATAAACATACTAAATAATTCTCAAATTCATTAAAAAATTAATGGAGTTAATGACAGGAAGTAAATGAATAAATGATAATGATATAACTGCTTTAGATTCCTATGACTAGAAAACTTTATTTAAAATTTGTTTCTCCTGTTTTTTCCCCCTAATGTGTGCTTACTATTTGATTGGAAATTTGACAGTTCAGCAGCCATCCAGGAAAAAACATTCAGCTCTGTATATAAAATTTTAATTTCTTCTTCTTCTCTCTTTTTTTTTCTTTTTTACCTTCCCAAAATGAAGTTTGGGTTTTTTTTATTTAAAAAAAAACTTTTTTTTAGTTGTTGATGGACCTTTATTCATTCATTTATTTATATGTGGTGCTGAGGATTGAACCCAGTGTCTCACACATGCAAGGCAAGCGCTCTACCACTGAGCCACAATCCCAGCCCCCAAAATGAAGTTTTGAAATAAGAATAATGAAGAAAGAACAGCATTTTTTAAGATCTGGCATGTACAAACTGTCAGTCCCCTTGTGGCCAATTGGTTTAATTATTTTCAATATGAATCCTAAAGATTATCTTTTTTAGCAAAAATATCTAATGATTTGTCTTTGTACTACATACCAGGTAGCCAATCTGAATCCAAAAGACCTCTCCTATACTTTAAAGGATTATGTGTTTAAGGAGTTGCAGCGAGACTGGCCAGGATACAATGAAACAGACAGACGGTTATTAGAGTCAGTGCTCTCTAGGTAAGCTTTTTCCTTTTCCTTTTACTTATTTTTTTTAATAATACAAATAATTATTTTGGTCACTGTTATTTTAGTGTTGAGGTAGGGAAAAAAAGCAAGGGTGAACTTCCTATCATAAATGTATTAAAGTTCTATTTAATTACCTGGAACATTTGTGTTCTTTACAGAAAACTAAATCCATCTCAGAATTCTGCCGGTCCCAGCCGTTCAGAATCTCCCATATGTTCTAGTAGAGATGCTGCATCCTCTCCTCAGGTATGTAAAATTATAAAACCACAGAATTGACATGGACCTAAGGGGCCAGCTAGTCAGGTCCTCTGATTTATAAGTGAGGGAAATGAGGCCTAAAGATGCTGCACAAGTTGCCTGCATAAAACCACTCTGCTAGTTTATAGCCAAGCTCAGCCTAGAACTCAGGTCTTGGCTCCCAGCCCAGAGCTGTCCCCACTGCGCAGCACTTAGATTACTTAATGCATACCTTGCTTTCCATTTTCAAAGTTTACATTTTGTTGTAACATTATCTACTTTATAATTCGGTTACTCACTAGAAGACTTATCCAGTTCCATTTAATTCTCAGATTGTATGGAAAGTTGAAGATATTTAATTTTGTCTAAAACATTGTTTAGAAAAATATTCTTAGGGAAAATGCATTTGTAATAATCAAATAATTTAAAAATTATGGCATTTTTATGTATGTGTTTTCTTAACACTCTTTCCAGTGGATTCTAATCAGAATACTCTGTTCCAGTTTAGAATTCCCCTGAGAGATACAGCCCATCCTGGAAAAAGTTGGGCAAACCCTAGGCAGTGCTGGAGTTCCAGCTTTCTGGTTCTCAGCTCACCAGCCAACACTGAAACTTTCCTGGGAGAGTGAGTTCTCAAGGAATGTTTCAGTGTCCAGACACATTGGACAGACAGTGGGAGAGACCTCCTCACCCCATACTGCTAAACAAAGTTCTCTCTCTCCTCTCTCTCCCCACCCTCAGCCCCCTCAAGATCTTGCTCCTAAGAATTAGGGAGAAGTAGACAGATGTGTGGAAAAGAGTAAGCTTGCCCTGGGCAAAAGGCTATTCACACCACAGAAAATGTTAGAAACCTATTGTCCGGGATGCAGGGGGAGAAAAAAAAGCATTTCCATCCTTGCACATACACTGTGTAGAAGCCTCACTTTTAATGCCAACTACTAATAATCTACTTCCACTTTGATCAGATTACATACCGGGTGCCAAGTAAATGGTACTAAACTACAAACAATAAATTAGTGCGTTTATTAACTATTATTTTCTTTCAAGCTAAAATACATACAAGCTGTAACATTACATTTAAACATAAAATAGACTTATGTTGTATACATTTTGAGCTTTATTTTAACTTTAATACTATTGTTGCTACTGCTAGATTGAACTAATATTAGCATGATTTTTAAAGTACTTCATAATTTTAATGGATCAGTTATGAATTTGCAGTTACTAGTTTAGAATCTGATGAAGAGACATGTAAAATTTTAAAAATTAAATAGCTATTTAGCAATGATAGAGATACTTAGAGAAATTACTCTGAAAGTGCTGGCTGTCCCCACTCTAAAACAGATGAAATGATAAATGATAGCCAAAATATTCATAACTGGAGCATTTTATCATATTAGAGATTAAATGGGTATAGGCATCTTGCCTTTTACCTGGACTTGTTATTTCTCCAAGTGGTAAAAATTGCCTTCTTATTTAGTAGAACTGGGCTAATGTGGAGGGTGGCGGTCTCTATTTAATAGTGGTCTAATCCACATAAATCAGCATAGTCTCTTAAGATTAGAGACTTTAGGGTAAGGCTGTATATTCAGAAAGAATTGAGTATCTCCACAAAATATATATTTACCAGGTTCTGCTTTTGACATTAGACATTAAAATTTATTTTCCTTTTGGTTTGGTTTTGTTTCTTTGGTTTGGTTTGGGGTTTTTGTAGGGTTTGTTTTGCTTTTGCTTAAGTTTGGAGAAAGGTTAGTATGAATAAGGGTACTCAGTATTTAACCAATCATATATGTATTAAATTTATTGAATTTTATTGCAAACCAGCTCATTTTTTTCCTTTCCCCACTCCCCCAGAAAAGGCCTTTGGATTCAGACTTTATTGATCCTTTAGTGAATAAAAAAGCTCGAATATCTCACCTGACAAATAGAGTACAGCCAACATTAAATGGTCATTTGAATCCCACCGGTGATAAATCTGCTGCAGGCCTCCCGCCACCCCCTGCAGCTGCTGCCATCTCCACCCCTCCACCGCTGCCTTCAACTCACCTGCCTGTCTCAAATCCTCCTCAGACTGTAAATTCTAACTCCAATTCCCCTAGCACTCCAGAAGGCCGGGGGACTCAAGACCTACCTGTTGACAGTTTTAGTCAAAATGGTAGTCTCTATGAGGACCAGCAAGACAAATATACCTCTAGGACTTCTCTGGAAACCTTACCCCCTGGTTCAGTTCTACTAAAGTGTCCAAAGCCTATGGAAGAAAACCATTCAATGTCTCACAAAAAGTCCAAAAAGAAGTCTAAGAAACACAAGGAAAAGGACCAAATAAAAAAGCATGACATTGAGACTATTGAGGAGAAGGAGGAAGATGTTCAAAGAGAAGAAATTGCCAAGCTGAGTAACTCCAGCCCAAAATCCAATGAAGGTATTTCACATTTGTTAAAAAAAAATCAAAAAAATTGACTACATGTGTTAAATGAACTGAAGAACATACTATTCACAAATTTGAAATTATACTGTTTATAATTAATAATGCTTTTAAAGCAAATTGCATTCAATTTAATTATTAATCTTAACATTGCACCTTTTTGGGTTTTTTTTTGTTTTGGTACCTGAGATTGAACCCAGGAGCACTTAACCACTGAGCGCCATCCCCAGCCCTTTTTCTTTTTCTTTTTGAGACAAGGTCTTGATAAGTTGTTTAGAGGCTTGCTAAGTTGCTGAAGCAGGTTTTGAACTCATGATCCTCCTGCCTCAGCATCCTGAGTCACTGGGGTTATAGGCGTGCACCACCGTTCCTAGCTAACATTGCACTTTGAAGCAGATTTTTTTCTTTTATTTTATAACTGTCATTTTTATTCTCTTTTTAGCCAACTATTAAACATAATTTCCATATTTGTTAGCAAGATAATGGCATTTGGAAAATGACCCTGTCATCTTCCAGATCCTCCTTTTAGAAGGTAGACTTTGATGCTGTTCTCCATTTTTGTTAGGACATTGTACAACCTTATCATGTCTCTTATATGCCATTCTTGAACTGATTTCACCAGACACACAATTAGCAATAGAAATATTCATTTCCTTTTTTCTCAGAGAAATGGGGTCACCCTGCTTTAATTAATTTTAGCATAGGGGAAATGTTGTTCTTTATACAACAGGCAAGGTAAAATTATATTTGCAGATCTATAACATCATCTTCATTTGCAGTAAAAGCAGTTTGCCTTTTCCAAGGCTATCAGCTATTATTAGCTAGATAGAGATTAAGTTTTTGTTTTTTGATGGAGTGGGGTTGTTTTCACTTTTGAGGTTCTGTTTTGGTAAATTAACATCTATAGTTATTCATAAAATTAACCCATTCAGACTTTAGGAAACTTAAAAACCAATATCTAGAGACCTGAGAAGTTTAAAATAATGCTTTACCTCTAAAGAAAGCTAAGCAGCAGACTGCTTATGTAAGGCATACTAATTTCTAAAAAACTAATGACAAATTTAGGTTTTTCGTACTTAAATTATCTTCTAAATTTAATGTCTTGCATGCTAGCACATAGAAGATCCAAATATGTCATTTAGCATCACTGCCTGTTTTAAACCCAGATTTAACTGACCATTTTTATAATATGAGAGAAGCCCTGATGGTTTCCTTTTAGTGGTACTTTCAAAGGAGTTGTAGCGTACAATCACACAGTACCTCGTTTACCTGGATTGTATATACTCAATGGCAAAACATATCTCTCTGTTGAAATATTTATATCAAGCCATTCTATAGAATGGCCTGAGATGATAAACATAAGCTGTTTTTTCCTCCAACATTCTTGTCATTGAATTTGTCAGGTAAGGAAGAGCCATGGAGAAATAAAACTACATGCTCAAATTTAATGAGCCAGGTTCCCAGGCATACTCTACTGTCCACATTCCCCAACCCCCAGCAGGTGATCCAGAGGCAGAGCCTAGTGCCAGTTAGACTGGATTCCAGTGTGCTGAGACCTACCTATAGCAGAGTTTTGAGTATTCTCAGAGTTGGAGACCTGGAAAGGCAGACCTGGTCTCTTTGAGTTCTTCCCTAAGGGTATGCAGAAATGCCTTTTAGAGCAAGTAAGATCCTCATAAACCAAGGACAAATCTGACCCACATCTTCTGTATCTGTTGGGATTTACCTGGTGTCTGTGGCAAGGGAAAATGTCCTGCACTTGATGCTTTCCCTTGAAGACTCAGTCTGTTGTACAAGCATGCTTCTGGACTTCAGCTTGATTCAAATGTGTCTAGGTGAACAATGAGCATAAATCTGTGCAATTTATTTAGTGTACTTTGCCCTTCAAAATATATGCATTTATTTTATGGTGAACATGCATATTTTGCCTACAGACAGATTAGAGTTTGAGTTATTAGCTTAACTCTACTTTGAATGATTTAAAAAAAAAATACCCAAATAAGAATTCCAAGCGTACCCTCTAGAAATTGTACATTTAAACCAAGGGAATACTGAGCACTTATATAGTTGAACTGCATAGTCATGAGTGACTAGGACTTTTTTTTTTTTTTTTTTTGGTCCTATTAATGATCTATTTAGTATTATGAAGACCAAAGTCAATATTCAATAATACCTTATTTTAAACTGATGGGAAAACTTCCTACCGAATTCTACTGTCTGCATACAAGAAAAGGCAGCAATAAGAATACAGTGACCAAAGCAATCTGCTACCTGACTTTATTGTCTAATCTGCCTTGTTTGAATCCTATGAAAAGTAGATGTTGATGTAAAATTTGTATCTCCCATTGTCTGGCTGCATCTGCCACCACAATCTTTGAATTGCTGGGCAGATGCCACAACTGTTGTTGAAAGAATAGAAGAGTGACCTTGGGTTAAGATGGAATTCCTTTATTGTGCAGACACTGCAGTAGCCAGGGTGCTTTAAATGCCTGGCGTGGGTTCTGCTGGCTCTGGTTATAGGGCCTCTATTGTTCGTGTTCAATTGTATTCCTTGCTCACTGTTGCTTATTGAGATGGAAGAATAGAATTTGAGGAAAAGTGTTCCAGATGTTTCTAATCTATTTTAGAATTACAGGCATTTGATAACCATGCTGGTTGATGAACACTCTGATTTTTTGTTTCTTTCATAGGAGTTAGAGCGGGTTGCACTGCCTCCATGGAGCCTTCTTCAACAATTGAACTCCCAGATTATTTGATGTAAGTTCATCTGTCTGCCAATGGAGAGAGCTGTTTAATTTTAGAAAGTTTGCAAATTCTTTTTCCCATAATTTGCAAATCAAAAAAGTAAGAAATTCTAGAAATAGAGTCCTGGAGCCACCCCTGCAATTGAAAGGCTGCCATTAAGCCTGCTTGTCCCAAATCCACCCTTGTCTGCATGAGCAGGTTGTGCCTCCCCCTGCTCTGATCTGTGTTCGTTGGCCTTAAGTATAGAGAAGCCTGTCCTTTGTTCCAGGGCCAGGCCAAGCTTTTGATTATGGAAGATTTCAGGGATCTGACTCTTCAAGCTGACAGTCTATCAATGCATACCCATTCACTGAGGCCCCCCAAAGGGGTAGTATATTATTGACAAAGTGCTTGAACCTCTGCACTTAATAATACAAAGCAGAGATAAGTTGGTTTTTGTTTAAACAATGTTCTGCCCTCGGATTAAGAGGAGAGAATAGTAAAATTTGATCATTTTACTTTAGTATCAGTTATAATGTTTTTCTTGTTATGAGAACAAGTTGCAAAACACTGAGCTGGGAACATTTTTGTAACTGGTTATCACAGAAATTACAATGTGGACACATAATTCTAGCTTTTTTACGGAATAAAAGACTTCTATAAGCAGAAAATAATTAAGTTGCAAAAGCCTGGAAAAATGGAGAGTGAAAGAGTAAAGAGATCTGACTGCAGATAGCTTTGAAAATGAACAAATGTACAAAATAGCTTGAATTTAGAATGGAGAAAATAGAATCTAGGCTGTATGAACATTTTTTTTCTCCTATTAGTGGCATCTTGTGGTGCATAAAGTTAAGCTATGCTGGTTAGCCTTGCTCATTTCCAGAGGAGAGAACATTTTAGATTTAAAATGTGTTGTTTCTGCTTAACGGTAGTCTGAAAGCTATACTTATTGGGGAGTGAGACCACATGAAACCATAATGCTGGTTATCATCTCTTAACTAACAGGAGCCTGAGAAACAGTGCTGAGTACTCTGTCATCTGAGGCAGTGTGTGGTTTCAGAGTTCTGTAGGGGAACCTTGGAAAGCAACCACCTCTGAGTGACCCAGGAAGGGTTAGTGGTCTGCAGCCAGGCTTCCCAGATGGCCCCTGGCTCCACTGCTGAAGAGGTTCACCTCTCCAGCTGCAAACCCACTCCTCCTCAAAAGTCTTCTGAAAGTTGGCCCCTCTAGGATACTGCTTGCATTCTCTTGTGATGGATTTTGAATCCTTCTTTTATCATAGTGAAAAATACTTGTTATGTATGACGAAATCATGTGGGGAGACTCAAAAATATTCTAAACTTTCCCCATGGATTCAAGGTTGTTGCTGTGTTTTGCCAACCTAATTAGTTAATTCTATATTTAAAAAGCTTTTTTAGGTTACTGGTCTAAGGATGGTTGCTGCTTCTACCTCAGTGCATCTCTGTGTTAATCATGTTTCCAGTGCTCTGATTATATGCTTGATTTATTTAGATCAAAGCAATTTATTTTAACAAAAAACTTAAGTTTTATATAAATATAGCAAATAATTTAGAAATGATGAGAAAATTACCAAAAACACAGAACTTGCCTTTTAAACAAACCAAAAGAACTTAGTATAAAACCTTTGAATAATTCATACTAAGCACAGTATTACTAATTTTTAAATAATACAATTTTTAAAGTGTGGTTTTACAGTATTACTAATTTTTATATAGTAAGAATACTTTTGTTACTTGTGCTTGTGAGTTATCCAGATTGTTTAAATTTTTATTCTAACACTGCTTCAAGAATCAACTGTGGGGCTGGGGTTATGGTGCAGTGGTAGCGTGCTCGCCTAGCACGCGTGAGACACTGGGTTCGATCCTCAGCACCACATAAAAAGAAAATAAAGATATTCTGTCCACCTACAACTAAAAAAATAAATATTAAAAAAAAAAAAGAATCAACTGTAAAACTGTAACGATTTTTGTTAAAAATAGTGAAATGGTTTTTGTTTAAATGCCAGTATAAGCAAATAAGCAACACAGTTTTGGGCCAGTTTGGTATTTTTCCCTGAGGAAATTATTAAGTGAAATACTGACAGTATGATTTTGAGAAAGTAGGATAAATATATTATACAACAACTTAAGTGTGAGTTTTGAGATTGGGTCATCCGTTTTGCTTATATATGCTTATCCCCAGGAACCTTTTTCCCTAGGGGCTCCCTCTGGTGTGCAGTCAAGGCAGCCCAAGTCTAGGAGGACTGCTTCCCAGCTTGGCTGCCTGGGCTCCTTTTACAGCTAAGGCAGCAGCAGCAGGGCAGCTCTAAATCAGCATAGGACTGCTGTCTCAATTACACTTAGAAAATTAAACCTCCACACTGTCTAACTCAGCATGAATAAAAATATTAATGAGGACACTAAGTTTGCTCACTGCATCACTTTTGTCACATTTCCAGCTAGGCCTCTGTGATAGAGCAATTTAAATAAAATGGCTAAGATTATATAAAACCACATGGAGAGGACTGAACTCTAAGATGTTACACAGTGAAAAATCAATGTGCACCCCCAGGGTGCATCTCAAAGCTCCTACCACCTACCTGAAAACCTCAATTTTTTTTTGTTAAATAGTCAAGGGCATTTTATATTCCATGACAGGAGCACAGAGTACAAAGAACCAGGTCAGATGGGATCCACAAATAATAATTTTAATTTTAAAATGTGTTTAATTAAAAATTATAAATAATTCCCTTTTTGTATTTTATATATTTACCTAATCGGAAATACGAGGAAAGGGGTACAGAGAGCTATCTAGAGACCCTTTGTTAAGGAGTTCTGCTTGCTGTGGGTCTGAAAGGCTAAGAGACAGTCTCTCTCATTAAGCAGCGGGTCCAAGGACAGCTTTGACCCCAGCACTCTGACTGCAAGACGTTTTTCTGGTGTCTCCTTACCCTTAAGGGGTAACTCTGTGTAACTTGGTACAAATGGGCTGGCCGCTACCACTAGTGTGGTTGTGAATTGTTTTGAGTAAAGAAGAGTTCAGGAAGCCAAATCTGTGTACATACTTTTCTTTGTCTAATGTAGTTGCACTTTAATTCTGTTGCCAGTACATCTTTTTCACATTTGCTATCCTTCATTGAAGTTTTTAAACCCTGCTATGTGGTCGTTTCACCTGGAAGCTCCTTTGCAAGAGTGACTTGGCAGCAAAACAATGTCAGAGCAGCGTTAAATACTAACAATGCATGCGCGGTTATAGTTTCTAAATATTTGGTTTAAATCTCAGACTCGTGCAACTATGTTGGTTCTGTAGCTGCTCTCTAGTTATATTTTTCTTTTCTTCTCATTAGAAAATATATTGCTATCGTCTCCTATGAGCAACGCCAGAATTACAAGGACGACTTCAATGCTGAGTACGATGAGTACAGAGCTTTGCATGCCAGGATGGAGACAGTAGCTAGAAGATTTATCAAACTGGATGCGCAACGAAAACGCCTTTCTCCAGGCTCAAAAGAGTATCAGGTAAATGGATTTGTTCCTAGATGGACAGACTTTCACATTTGACCTCCTTTTTTTCCTTACTGTACCCAACCCCAGCCATCCCACTGGCCTTTAAAGCAAGTCCTCTTACAGACCAGTGTCTCTGCTGCTTTAGGAAACTAAATATTTTAAATACTTCTTGAAAGCAAATAAACAGCAGAAAATCTTTGTGCCATTACTATATAATATATAGTATACTTCTTAAAAAAAAACACAACTAAGTAGGAAAAAATGGATCTTGGGATACATTTAAATATTTGATTATACTGCCCACTCAATTTGATGCTTTGCTCCAAAACAATGCTATTTCAAATAAATTTTTTAATTATTATTTTTTAAAAACCTAGTCTGAGCCAGGCATGGTGGTACGGTAATGCCTGTAATCCCAGTGACTCAGGAGCCTGAGGCAAGAGGATTTTAAGTTCAAGCCAGCCTGGGCTACTTAAGGGACCCTGTCTCAAAATAAAAAGAAAAGGGCTGGGAGTAGCTCAGTTGTAGAGCACCCCTGGGTTCAATCCCAGTGCCACAATCAATCAATAAACAAAATAAAAACCCCACTCTGACATAGATTAAGGACACTATTAACGCAGGATATAAAGGAGGTGAAAACTACAGAGGTTGGGGTTTAAATGAAGACAAGTTTGCTACTTCCAACCATTCCAGGGCCTGATGCTTGTTATCCAACATTAATCTATTTTTGCTTCTCTATCTTACATGGTAATATTACTATAGCTAATAAAAAGCAGTAGACTCCTGACCTGTCTCCTGATTTTTTTCTTAGTTTTTAGCAAAAAGATTGATAGAAATGAATACTTCCATCCTTGTGTAGGGCCAGATCACTTTCTTCCACGCACAGCTTTAGAGGACATGGTGCCTCTCTCACAGCCCAGTGCCACTGTTCTGACTGCAGCCTGTGTGAGCAAGTGGTTGTTTCCCCACAACAGGTAAAATAGTCCAAGAGCATTTGTGTTCTAGAGATTGCTTATGTCTTATAATAATGGACATTAATCTCTTCAATAAGCTGGTAAGAAGAATCTCTTTAATAAGACTTTGGGAGAGGAATCAGTGTTCATGGGTAGACAAAGTTAGTGATATAATAAGTTTGAGGTTTATTTTTTCCCTGTGTAGTTATTTTTCAGTGTACATTATTTTACTTCAACTAAAATGTAATTCCAAGTACTGCTTAGTGGTTAGCTCTGCATTTAATACTCGTGTGACCTTGGGCAAGTTACTTAATGCCTCTTTGCCTCTTTCCCGCAAATCCCTGTCCACAAAATGGGATAAGTATAGAGTTATTGCAAGTAATAAATGTAAGTAAGCACTTGTCAACTGTGCTCAGATCCAAGTCTGGTATCTCGTACACGAGGACTAGCTAGCTATTTTTGCCCAGCTACCTGATCTCCTCCGTGCCCCAGTGGATGTCACCACTACAGGCTTCCAGTATATTCTTTCAGAAGTGTATATTATATGTGTGTGTGTGAAATGCATATATGTATGTATATACCCAAGAAATTTGCATATCTAATGTATTTAATTGAATCTATAATTTCTTCAGTTGTAGATTGCATCATTTTATTATGTCCAAGTAATTTAGAGCCTGATACATTATTGTTTACCTTGGTTTCATTAAATTGAAAAGAAATGCAAGTCTTAAAAATAATGAAATTCTTAGAATATATTATTAGTCATTCTGTTTCTCCTTTTAAGTAAATGCATTCAAACTGTCTATATTATTTTGCCCTTAATATAATTCATCTAAGAATATTTTTTGTATCACTACATAAAGTACTTCCATATTTTCTAGCGTCCTCTTGATATCCTTTGTGTAGATTAATGGACATTTTGATGGTGTTTACCATCTTTTGATTTACAGACAGTACTGCAGTGAATAACCTTGCATATGCATCATTTCACTCAGGGACAAGTAAATCTGTAGTATAAGTAGAATTGCTGAGTCAGTTTTGCATTGGCTGTTTTGATAGCTGTTTCCAAATTGCTATACATCAAGATTGTACCAAGTTATATTCTCATCATCCATATTTCCTACACCTTCCCTGAATGCATGTTAGCTACTAAGTTGCAAAAAAAAAAAATTGTTCTTTTCTGATTCTGATTTTTAATTTTGTAGAATGTTCATGAAGAAGTCTTACAAGAATATCAGAAGATCAAGCAGGTAGGTATCATCACTGTTGGTTTTCTGACTTGTGGTTGAGAAATGTTATAAATTTTGCAACCTAATTCCTCACTATTTATTTTCCACCTGCAGTCCAGTCCCAATTACCATGAAGAAAAATACAGATGCGAGTATCTTCATAACAAGCTGGCTCACATCAAAAGACTGATAGGTGAATTCGACCAACAGCAAGCAGAGTCATGGCACTAGAACTCTGCTTGGACCAGAAGATGTGAATAAACTTAAGCTTATTTATTTAAAATTCCAAATGAGTTGCTCTAGATTCTGAAAAGATGAAACTTTGCCTGTTGAAAGTTTCAGTATTAGTAAACTTGAGTTACTTTTTTTCCCCCCATTTTACTTTGCTTCCCTGCATTTTGAAGCTGCTTTTTCTGGTCCTTTGCCCCCCCTCCCCTCAAGACTTGTGTTTGTTAATAGAAATAATTTTTTAGATTTTGGGGATCCAGTGTCTATACTTCAAATCCGTTTTTTTCCTTGAAAACTTGTGTTTGTCATTAGAAATGATTTCTAGTAGATCTTGGAGCTCCAATGTCCATACTTAAAAGTTGTGTGTGTTTAAAAAACAAAACAACAGTAATGTGCAAGGTGAAATGCTTTTGGATAAACATAAGCCTATTTTCTGACCTTTCTTAATGCGAACTCTTTGCCTTAAATGGTAGAATATTTAGAAATTTGCACAAAATACAAAAAAATTTAAAACATTGTTTTGGAGGGTTAAAAATAAAGTTGTATGAGTGTGTTTATGTGTATAATTTTATACACAGGTATACAGACTGACTTGATCTGAAATATTAAATCCGCCCTGCAAGTTAACCCCCCATTACAATGGTTGCCTTAAGGTGTTTGCTAGTTGTGTACCTAGTGTGGTTAATCATTAGCTACACTGCTTCCCAGTGACTAGAGCAATGGGAAGCACATTGTGGCCTACCAGCGTCTGGAAGCATGTGCCCAACTTGTATGTGTGCAGAGGTGATGTGGATGTGAGCGTGCATGAAGGAAAAAAGCTGCTACTCTCAGTAGGCCAAACGCTCAGGTTAAACAACTGACGAGTGTTACTGTAGGGTTTTATTTTTTTGTTTTTTTTTCCTGTCAAATTGCTACTTCTATTGTGGAAGACAAAAGCATTTCCATTTCAACAGTTTGTCAGCTTTATTAATGTTGGGCAAAAATTGATATGTTATAAAAATGAAACAGATCTATAGTTTTGGGGCAAAATGATAAAATTAAATGTGTAGGTAAACTATTTATATACTGCTATAAAGTATTTTTTGAAGAGAGATATGCAAAGAAGCTATTACCTACATGAGATGTATATTTAAAGATTTTTTCATCCTGGATGCCAGGAATATAAAAAACAGAGCGGATATATTTAACCATAACATACTGTGATTCATCAAACAGCACAAACTTTCATTTCATGGAGTTTATCTGTTAATGTTGATTTAAACTATCACTTGTTTTATCATGTGGGAACATAAGTTATGTGGTCAGAAATATAAGGATTTTGAACTAATGTTGATTCAAGTTGTGTTGTCTTATTGTATTGTCTTTTCAAAGTGCTGCCAGTTGAAAAGGGAAGCATTATGTTTACAAATCTGTTTTGAAATGTTTGCCAAAATTTTTGGTAGTATCTTTAATAAAGATGTTTGTCTCCAGCATCCAAGAAAGCAATAACTTTGTCGTCTATCACTGTTAACCAGAACATGTTGGTATCTAGGAAACATGAGAAAATAGGTAGATTACCATTTCTCTTTGAAGTTCTCTCCTAAACATTGACTACAAAGATTAGATAATATACTTAAAGTATACAGATTATACAAAGAATGAACAAGACTTTTTTGCAACTGTAAAACATTGAGGCAGAAATTTGATTTCTATATAGCATGGACTTCCTAGGGAATTCTCTTTCTTATAGCACTGATATCCCTGGTGCTCTTCCTTTTACCTCAGAATTGGTACAATCATTATTAAATATTTTTTCTAACTTTTAGTTGAAAAAAAAGAAAAGCTTATATAGGGATATATTTGATCCTCATATTTTTATGATAGAGTTTCCTCAGGGGTTTGGCTATAGGTATTGACCTCGCTAATGTTATTTCTTAGGCATTTTGACCTTTAATTCAAGGACTATGTGCTGATATTTGCTGTGAGGAGCATTTCTCAAAAGCAAGGTTCTTGTACTACTTGCATTACCAGCAGTAGAATCTCTGAATAAGACCCAGTTATCTGCATTTCACACATTTCTGTCCATGACTTTTGTAATCTAAAGTATGAGAACCATTGACTTAGATGAAGCTTTAAACATTCAAGGTTCTAGATCTTTCAATCTTAAACTGAAGACCAACTATTGACTTTTTTTTTTTAATTTTTATTCTTGTTTTATTTAGGCTTACATGTTGACAGTGTAAATTGACTCATTGTACATAGATAGAGGATAACATATCAATTCTCTAGTTGTAAGTTGTATAGAATCACATCATATATGCAGTCATACATAAAGTTAGGGTTATTATGACCATCATACTATTGACTTTTTTTAAGTCCTTTCTATCTCCAGCTACAAATCACGTTTTCCTGCTGCATGATCTGAAGCAGCGCCTCAGTTGTTTCACTGCCAACTCTTACTTCAGAAACTGTTTACAAATAAAAATTCCAGTTGGTTAAGCATTACCAGTTGGAGCTCCTCCCCTTCTTCATCAGCACATCTTCTGGTTTACAAGTTGGGTAACAATGGAAAGCTAGAGATGCTTTATGGAAATCCAGCATTGCACATAGACTTGACCACGTACCAACAAAAGCCTTAATTCAGATGTTTGGTGTATACACTGGACAGACACTTGCAAAATGTGATATCTAAGTGTTCCAAATTGTTGAGCTATAAATCTATGAATCTATTATTCCAGACTGTATCCTTTTTGAAGATGGGCATGAGTCCATAAAATATTTATGATCACTTTTCATCCCCTACCGCAAGAGTTTTAGATTCATGCAAATGAGTGGCCACTCAATATCAGTTATTCTAGTAAAAGAATTTTGAGGAACACTGAAGTGTAAAACAGCATTGTCAAAATTAGAGAATGTGTTGTGTGGTGGGGAGGAGTTGTTTTTGTTTTTTTGGTCACATTTCATCTAAAATAATTTGAACTTGAAGATTTGTATCAATCAACACACTGATAAATCAACTTCATATTGAATGAGCAGCTAATTTAAAACAAACTGAAAGAACATTAACTACATGTGTTTGTTGTTTTAATGTGGGAATTTCATCTCCTGACTTGTTGGTTACTTATTCCCCTTGAGATACCTTAGAGGGACTAACTTTCCACTCTTCTAAATAGTTAAGAGATGTTCAGTAGTTGCTCTCACAGGAGTTATTGGTGTGGTCAGTTTTATCATTGCTCCATGGATTGATAAAAAATGAGTGTTACTTTTATTTCCTCTCTGATTGATCTTATAGCCTGTATGGGTGTTTTCTTGAAGTATTTCACCTTATTTTGTTAAACAAATGCATAGTTGATGTTGGTTGCAAAAAGTTGAAATGAGGATTAGACAAAAATGGTCTGTTGGTTCCAACACTCTCCTTGGGTACCTCACCCTTTCCTTCAGGTGCATTGTTTGCTTCTGGAACATAGCTGAAACTCTGTAGTCAGTTCATCGGCAGTGTCAATGTTGACTTGGCATATTTGGTACATGCCTCTACTACCTTTGAAGTTCTTATGGTTTATTACTTGCCCTAGTGTTACTAAATCTTTTTTATATGTGTACTGGATAGGGGAAAAAATCATAACCAGCACTTTCAGAGAAATGTTTTGGGAAAGGATATTAACTGACATTACTGAATGAAGGCCACAAAAGATGTCATCTCTAACCTGAAAATTGAGCCAGCCTCTGAGGCTCATGTCAAACTATTTCAAAGTGTTAAAACACACACACACACACACACACGTACGTGCTGTTTCTCAGTTCCACCCAAAACATGTTAGGCCTCTCAAAAGTAAATTGTCACAGGGGCTTTTCAATTGTTACTGAGCTCAGCAGCTATGGTGGCCCCTGTTGTTCTACAGGAATTTCAGTTCAATAAAAATGTTAACTTTGCAATTCTGGTACTTGTTTTTCTTTTGTCTCATTTCAAGGCTCTTCACTTTGTCTTTAAAAAAAAAATGAAGCACTGACAAAATTTTTTCTGATGCCCTCATATAAATTATGGTCCTGGGATAGAGAATACTTGTCAGTGACTTTAGAAAATGGGAACAAGGTCTTTGCTCCAGGACCCTGCCTATTTTGTAAAGGTAGTACATGCCTTCAGAGGCACCATCAAAAAGGGGATAACAACCCTGTTTACTGTGGGTGGTTCTGATTTGTTGCAGTTTTGCATATGTCATTCCATTCCTCCTCACCATTTGTTATCTCCATTTTACCAGTGAGTAAACTGAGGCTTAAAGAAGAAACCAACTTGCCCATCACACAGCTAGTAAATGGCAACAGCTGGGAAGCCTGACCCCAGAGTCAGTGTTCTGCAACACTCCCGCATATTTCTCCTCTCTCTTATAAATAGAGAGCAAGACTAATCTTTGTAAAGTGACAATTCTAGTCACACAGGCTAGATAACTCCTTGATTCTGAAGAGGTAGCAAATGTGGTTGAATTATTGTATCAAATGGATTATTCTTGGTAAGTTAATGTGTCTGAAATGATAGAAAAATTGGAAGAGTGGTGCAAGTATCTTCCGAGAACTGGTTATTTCCTCTAGGTTCCCTTTACATTTGAATGTGTTCAGTCTTTGCAGTGAGGCATTTGAAAGCAGAGTAGTGTAGGTAGAGGGAAGGAAGGGTACAGTCTTGTAATATCATTTTCTCTCCATACTAAGAGACTATCCCAGCTTCTGGGTGCATCCAGTTGGAATTAGATATTCTAGCTGAATCCTTCTCCTCCAGTTAATAAAACTTTTATGAGTGAATAATATAGGAGAAAAAGAAGAAAGTATCAGTTAAGCATTGGAATTAAAAACTTGGGAGCATGGGTGCCAGCAGTGACTCTGGTTAGGTTTATAAGGAGCCTCAAGGATGAATGAAGTTCCAAAAGTTGTCATTATGTCAGCAGCCCCTCCTCCCACAGGTCATCTGACACTGTATTTGCCTTTGAGCCCAACTTGTTCTCAGCTCTAAAGTAAAAACATGCTTCCTTACTAAGCTGTGGAAAAGGTTTCATTATGTAAAACACTTGAGAGTTCTGTGAAAAATCATCATCTAAATTGTGGATTCATTTTTCACCCAATGCAATAAAGAGTGTTTGAAGCATTGTTCTCCAGGTGAGAATGAATTCATCTGGACTGATTGTGAAGGGGGAAAGGCAAAGAGGTTTGAGGTTTCAAGGTGGAGTATTTGAGATTTGTTTTATTGAATACTAGACGTACATGTAGCTGCTTTTCTGATTTTACCTTTCTAAGACTGGGCTGGGAGGCTGGCAGTGGCAGCAGGTGGTTCTGATATTTTATGATTGCTTAATTTTCATCGGGGGTCAGATGATTCTACTGTGTGTGAAGGTGGAGATGTGTCATTTCCAACTCCTGCCTGCCTGATTCAACTGACCAGCCAGGCTGGTTTTTCTTATTGTAATTAGATAGTTGGTACAATGTGGGCATTTGTAGATGGACAATAAGAACTCCATATCTAGGTCTATAAAATGTAGGAGAGCGCTTCCTAAAGATATATCCACACAGTGGTGAAGCGCTTGCCCAGCATTTATGAGGCCCTGTGTTCATTCTCTAGCACCACAAAAAAATAAAAATTAAAAAATTAAAAATTAAAATTAAAAAATTTCATTAAAATGAGCACACATAATTAGCCAGAATTTAGAAACTGGGGCTTCCAGAAGAAAGGCTTACTGCCCTTTGTACTTCATAAATTCTGACAGGACTTTTGAACTCTGTTGCGGGGTTAGGTGGGCAGCCTGATCTGCTGTCCCATTTACTGCTACTCGCACTCTCTGCACCCCGGTCACACAGGCCCTGCTTCAGGTTCTCAGCATACTTGCTCCTATCCCAAAGCCTTACACGCTAAGTAAGCTCCGCACCACAGCTCTGCCCTTCTCCCTTCCTCACTTAGCCAAGTCCTCCTCATCCTAAAGATCACCACTGCAGCATTCCCTAACCATCCAGACCAACTCAGGTCAGCCTGGAATATGCTCTTTCATTTTATGCTTCTCCTCTGTGGCACTTATCATAGTTATAACTGGATACTAATTGCACTATTAAGTTCCATGAAAGTAGAGACTGTCTTGTTCACCAAGTTATCCTCAGCCCCTAGCTTGTCTTGCCCAGAAAGGTACTTGATAATGATTTTTTTTTTTTTTTTTTGGTACTGGAGATTGAACTCAGGGGCACTCGACCACTGAGCCACATACCCAGCCCTATATTTTTTGTGTTATATAGAGACAGGGTCTCACTGAGTTGCTTAGCACCTCGCCATTGCTGAGGCTGGCTTTGAACCTGTGATTCTCCTATCTCAGCCTCCCTAAGTGCTGGGATTACAGGCTTGCACCACCACGCCCGGTTGATAATGATTTATTGAAAGAACAAATAATGCAGACTGTTCATATAGGTCATAGTTAAAATTCATGCAGCCAGGATTTAGATTACTCCAAAATCCACTGAATCATTCAGGTTTCTTTACATTGCCACTATATCTTCCCAGAGTTGTTATTTAGGGATTGGTTAACAATGGCAGGTTGGTGCCTGTGGCAGACTCACTACTTTGGGAATTCTTTTGCCATGATTAACTAACCAGACATTTCAAAAGGGACATTTCTTTCCCATATTGGCATTTATACCTCTAGTTATCTCTTAATCTGAGTGTCTGAACAGTCTAATGATTTGGAGTATGAAATAAAAAGTTCTGAAAGTTACTTTTGTTATTTGTCATAATTTACAGATAGGTTCTGATTTCCTAATATTGTTTTTCAATAGCTTTCTCTCATTTCCCAAGGACATGGTGAATTGCAGTCTAAAATGAGTACAGTTTTCCATTTTCATTAAAGCATCTTAGCTTATATTTCCTTAAGTTCAACATGTGTTTTTATTGGCATTTACTTTATGCCTAGCACATATGCAACCTTCCAAGCAGACATTCTAAGGATAATCAAAGGATGTTGGGGTTCCTACCCAGAGCCCATCAACAACATCCGGAGACCCTTCATTTTGTAGATGATGAAATGGCATGTCTAAATGACAGCACACGGCAGAGCAGGATGAGACCCCAGAAGCTTACATACTCTTCCAGGTCATGCTGAATACATCCCAGAAACTACTACTGGAAAATGACACAGACAGGTTGTGCTAAAGTGCCAGACAAGCTGCACCACAGCCTGGGCAGTGGGCCCTGTGGCTCCAAGAAGAGCTGAGCAGACAGCCTGGCTTCGAGTCCTGGCTCTGCCACTCATAAGCCACACTGCTCAAGTTTATAAAGCCCTCCTCCCTCTGTTTCCCATCGGTAGATGGGATGGTAGCTGCCTCAGAGATTCTTTTTTTTTTTTTTTTAATATTTTTATTTTTTAGTTGTAGGTGGACAGAATATCTTTATTTTTATTTTTATGTGGTGCTGAGGATCGAACCCAGTGCCTCCCGTGTGCTAGGCGAGCATGCTACCACTGCGCCATAACCCCAGCCCCTCAGAGATTCTTGTGATAATGAATATGCAGAGAGGTAGTGACATCTAGGAAACTTGCTATATGCATTGCATGTTTTTAAGTTATTTCTTTTCATCTTTTATTTGGATTGGAAAGTTCTGCAACAACATACTTGACAAAGCAGCCAGCCAGAACTGAACTGGGTTAATTAAGATTTGGCATAACAGTGACAGACCTCCTATGGTAGAGACACAACTCAGATTTTTTAAAGGCTATGCCCTTAATTGCTCTGTGAAATAAGTTTTTTTTCTGTGAATATTTTCAAGTACCACATTAGCTTCTCTTAGTATTATGGCTACCAGTAACCTACACAGAGTGCTGATACCTCTGTTCCAAACTTGAGCTTGATTTCAAATATTTTCCCTATTGTCTTTTCAGTTGTCTATATAAAGAACAGTTTTTAAAAGATCCTTTTTGACTGTAAGCCTAAGTGCATCCTGCCACCTACTTTCTAGAAAGGATGGACACTGTTAATTAAAAGAAAAAAGCTTTGGGGGAAAAGGTTGCTGAGAAAACAACTCCCTCTTACACCTGTAAGTGTTTCCTCCTCCTCCCAAGGATGGAGTTCATTTAAATAAGCCTTATCTAAAGACTGCCAGGAGGGTCTCCAGGGGTCTCATGGCCACCTGAGCTACAGAACTCTGCAGCTGAGAACAGCTGTAAGGGGACACTGGGGACTGTTGGCAAAACCACCTTTCTATCCACCCTCATCCTTCCTGCCTCCCTTTCTGCCCCTGTTGACAAGTCTGTATTGCTGTTATAGCCAATTATCACCACCCCACCTGCTCCTCCTCACTCACTTTTCTTGTCTGAATCCTGCTTCTCCTGTCTGTTGATATGCACATCGTGCCATTTTTTTCCTGGCTTTGGTTAAAGATGGACTGACTTATAGTTAGTGAACAGGCCAATTCAGTGGCAAAAGTTTGGGAAGTAAGATTGAAAGTGTCTTATAGTGTTAAGGGGTAAGAACCATGGAACAGAGAGTCCTACGCCCTGGGTCTCAGTGCTAGTCCCGGGGTTTACCAACCTGTGATACAGGGAAGTTTGTTTAGGTTCCTGGATCTTCCTTTCATCATCTCTGATGAATAATACCATGGTTACATGAGGTTTAAACCAGAAGGACTGTGTAGAGTAATCATAAAGCAATACTATTTGTTCTCATGCATGTCTCTACAAACCTGCTTTGGGGCTATTTGCCTTCAGAGGTAAACTTTCTGGCAGATGCCACAATTTCTTTAAAACAGCTACTCTTAGGTAGACCCCATTGTCTCTTTTAGAATGACTCTTAATTCAGTAACATTCAACTCTAGCCAAAACTCTGAAATGCATTTAAAATTAGAGCTGTTCACCCTTTCCAGCTTAGGCCTGGTTTAGGATAGAAGCCAAGTGTTTTTTGCCATCCTCCCGCCTCCTCCCACCACTTGGCTTCCCCCAGCATTGAAGGAACAGAAGGTGAGAGGATGGAGGCAGGAAAGGTCTTGGATACTACCTTTGTTATCTCCCTTGGTTTCCTCTAGACAGTGTCAGAGACCATCCTTGGCACCCTGAACCCTTCTCTGGTCTCCCCAGATGTTGGCTACAAACCTTGCAGCACTCATTTGGCTGGTCCTTGCAAGACCCCCTCAACATCTGCCTCTAATAGCACATCCCCAGCCTCTTCACACAGAAAGCTCAGGGGCTTTTTGTAAATAGCCAGGAGAATATGCTAACTGGAAGTGTTATGGGCTCACCCACCTGCCCACACCAGACAGAAAAAAATGAGCATTTTTGGCCTATGTTGGCCCTGACTCTGCTGTGAATTTTTATTTTCAGGTACGTACACACACCAGCCCCCTAAGTTCCCAAGCTTGAGGAGTCATAAGTCACTCTTTCTAAATGGTCTTCATGAGGCTGCTCTCATCAGCCCTGTGGTAACAGGGAAGCACACCAGCCCCTCTCTGCAGAAACCCTCTACTTTCCAAACTGCTGATTTTCAACTTCTAATCCTTATGCCAGTGAAAGGAGCTAGACACTAAGGGGAGAAAGACTAGGGCTCTTTACCACCCCTCTGATTTTCTATTGTGGAGGTGGCCAGGGGCAGGGGGCACCAACTGTCTTGTGAGTTCCTGAATCATGGCATTCACACATTCATTCAACAAATCCTTCCATGGACCTAAGCTTTGTGCTTGGTGGTGGAAAAACACCATCAAACAAGACACAAGTGAATTATACAAATTGATCTCAATTGTGGTAGATGCTGCAGAATAAGTGTAGCTGTGAGAATGAATAATAAGGGGAAGTAACTCAGTGAGGGAGTGGGGCAAGGCTTCCACGAGGAAGCAGCATGAAGCTACCTGTCAGATGAGAGGCCCAGAGGGACAGAGTGAAAAGGTTTGTAGCACTCTTGGAATGTGTATTTATCCAAGTCACCTCTTGTTAACAAAGGCCTTTTAGGGTCTTGCTCTTTCCTTGTTGAACTTGTTCCATCAATGGCTAATTTGCCTTTATTGAGGCATCTCTGCAGAGCTGAAGCCCAGATATGATTCCCTCCTGAGGCCAGGCATTTTGGGTTGTTGCTTTATCAGAGGTATTTTAGCACTTGAGGTTCATCTTATCTGGTGGCCTTCTCATGTTGCTAATTCATTCTGAGAAAAACTTCCAAAATAGATGTCACTGTAGTGGACTAGTGGACCTCATGCTGGTCCACAAGATTTCACATGGGAAAGTTTGACTGGGAGAGGAACAGTAACTGCCCTTGCCAGAAACTGTTCCATCCTCCCAGAGGTCAGAGGCTGGTGCATAGAGAGCCAAGCCCACTGGCACTCCTCCCTGTTGGTGAGGAGACTTCTGGGGTTATAACAAAGAGTCTAGGCCATGTTGGGAGAGCACTATCATCTAGAGGTAGTTTCTCCCAGAAAAAGAGAAGTAGGTCTGTACTATTGAAACTGCCAACAAACTCACTTTGCTGCCAGCAGCCAGGCAGGCCATCTGTGTGGTTAGACTACCGAGGTTATTGGTGGGCAAATGAGAAACTGAAACAACAGGGCTGGGAAGCCAATGTCAAAGTGTGAAAGAAACTAAAGAGGCACTTTTCTGGGAGTGGAAATGAGCAACAGTGGGCAAGTTCGGTGGCTATTTTCTTCTCCACTTGACAACATACAACACTTATGACTTTTCCAGATGCTTTTGCAGGTGTTCTCAATTGGTGCTCCCTTTAAATTGTGTTTAGCGTGAGGTAGGACAACCCACCAAGAAACAGGCCGGGAAGGGTCACCCAGGATCAGTGCTAGTTGACAGACAGTGCACATCTTTTCTCACCACTGCATGATAATTCCTGTCAGCCTGCTTCAAGAATTTGTTCCCCAACTCTGTGCTGATCTCAAAGATTTATCTGGTGATCCAGGGGACCGGCATGGTCTCCTCACAGCCCCCTCACATTCTGTCTGCGTGAAACTTAGTTTTCCCCAAAGAGTATTGCAAGTCGAGCTCTTTTTACAGGAGGTGAACTTTACATTGTCCTACCTGTGCTCTGAGCCAGGTATTTCTCGTTGCCCTGTCTTCTTCCACAGTTAAACACCTTAATCTGCTATGAAAATGCTTCCCTTTCTGCCCTTGAGTTGAAGCCTTTCCACAGATCACATCTGGCTTTCCTGGGCTCCCATCCCCCAGTGTAAAGGTCTCCTCTTGTATTCTGCCTGGAGGAGTGACACCATCCACCATGACCAGACTAATTTTCTACTTGACATCTACAGCATCTGGATCTCCCTTCAGCCCAGAACAAGGAGAAATCTGCGCTGTTTTCACACTTTTGCCCTGATTTTATTCTGAATTATCCGTTATACGATAACAAACACTGATGTTCAATAAGGATAGCCTGACAGCCTTGTTAATCTATTGTTCCCCAGAGCAGTGTTTCTCGGGTGTGTCCTCTGACCAGCAGTAGCAGCAACAGCAGCAGCAGCACCTGGAAACGTATTAGAAATACAAATTCTCGTGCCCTATCCCAACTTTACTTAATCTGGAGCCCAAGGTGTGGAACCCAGCAATCAGTGCTTTCAACAGCTCTCTGGGTGATTCTGACTTGAAGCCAAATTTGTGCCCTTAAACTTTCTCCATTCATTAGAATCATCTGGGGATTTTTTTCAAAACCATACCACTGCTCAGGTCCCTGCTCAGACAAAGCAAAAGAACCAGAATTCCTTGGAGAGGGACCCACACAGAGGGTATTTATAAAAGTTCACCACGTAATGGAAATGAATGAAAACTGAAGACCACCATCCTGGGTATGACTTTGGTATCTCCCAAGGAATGTCAAAGAATGTTTGTAAGCATTACCCAAAAATTTGTGTACCCTAAGATATTTGGAAAATGCTAGATTTAACAAAGTTGGCACTTTTCATTTTATGAAGATCTTTTCATGACCTTTACATGTTGATATTTTCTCCAAGAGGGAGTAGAGACCATGGTGTAACCATTTTATCCGTCCCTTATAATCAGTATTCCAAGGAACACACATTTCAGAAACACTATCTTAGAGTTTCTGTTAAAAAGTATTCCTGTAGCAACTGGGTACCTTGGCCCACGCCTGAAATCCCAGTGACTCAGGAAGCTGAGACAGGAGGATTCCAAGTCCAAGGCCAGCCTCAGCAACTTAGTGAAACCCAGTCTCAAACTGAAAAACAAAAAATAAAGGGGCTCAGTGGTAGAGCAGCTCTGGGTTCAACTCCCAGTACTGCAAAGAGAAAGAAAGAATTCCTTCAGCAAATCAAGTCAGAATGCCATGTACCTATGCTTTAGTACCCCATCTCTCAAGCCATCTCTTTAACAGAGCTAGGGTTCCTGTAAGAAATAGCCATATTAAAAAAAATCCCCATTTTTTTGTTTGTACACTCACTTTCAACAATTCTATTACGTACCACCTTTTACAAGTCCATGTAATTAAATTGTCATAGAGATTTGTGTTGGGGAAAAGTTTCTCCTGGTGAACTGATATATTTTTTTAAATTAGATAATGAGAGCTATGGTGCCTGCCATGTTTTTTTATTTGGTTATCAGTGTGGAAAGCTGAGAACTCAAGTCTTGTGCTCAATTGTAATTGATGGCTTTAGTTTGGGTTTTCTGGAATATTTCTATCTTCCCATAACTGTAGTCATCTAGGTTTTAATAATTTATGACTTAGTAATATTTTTTACCACCTATTTTCTAACCCTTTCTAGGAGGAGATTAAAGATATATAGCTTTGGTACCATTTGTAAAAGGAAAAAAGAAGCAATAGAGAGTTTGTACCTCTGTGGGTTTCCTTTCTCTAAACTCCTTACACTATCTGTCCTTAGAAAAGTAAGTCATAAGAACTGCAAAGAAAAATTCCAAAACTGTCCATTGTCCTAGCTCCTATAAAATTTAACATGATAAAATTTTGAAGCTTAATAGCCACATATTTTAAAGATAATATTTTTGAAAATATGACTCACTGTTTCCTGCTTGATCTCATTATGAGTGTTCTCCATAAATACCTAGTCACTCAATAAATTCTGAAATAGTAGACTGAATGTCCTATACAGCACTTTTCAAGCACTTGTCTATTGGTATGTAACAAATCACCCCAGAATTTAGCAACTTAAAACACCAAAAATTATCTCGTCCAGTTTCTGAGGATCAGGACTCTAGAAGCAGCTTGGTTGGGGAATTCTAGTTTGGGGTCCCTCACAAGATTAGAAGCAAGCTACCAATTAGGGCTGCAGTTATCTCAAGGCTTGACTAGGCTAGAGAATTTCTTCCTGGCTTACTCTGGTGGTTTTTGATTGGAACTCTCTGTTCCTCATCATGGGAAATGAGCTCTAGGCTGCCTGAAAGTCCTCACTCATGAAGGTGGTTTCTCCCAGAGTGACAGATAAAACACAAAGAGAATAGAAGTGATTGGAACCAAGATGAAAGTCACTGCCTTTTAAACCTAATTTCATAAGTTCAGACCCTGATGTTAAATAAAATTTCTATTCTGGGTCCACAGCCTCTCTTCAGCTATCCTTCCTTTAGGAATAGAACCATAGCCCTACACCTATGAGTTTTTGTAAAAATAAAAATAAAAATGGAGGGCTAGGTTTGTGGCTCAGTGGTAGCGCTCGCCTAGCACGTGTGAGGCACTGGGTTCCATCCTCAGCACCACATAAAAATAAATCAGATAAACATATTGTGTCCATCTACAACCAAAAAATTAAAAATAAAATTAAAAAAATAAAAATGAAATTAGGATTTTCCCTGTTTCTTAAAAGCTTTCTATTTGTCAACCCTTGAGTGTTGTGTAGCTAATTTCTACAAAAAAAAATTCTGACATAGTGGACTGAATGAGTTATACAACACCAAATGAGATTCAGCAATCTACACTACTAGTCAAGGTTTTGCCTCTGACAGCCTGCCCAGGCAGAGGTATCTGACACAAGAACACAGAGAGGAAAAAACAAGATTAAAAAAAGGACAAATAAGTAATCAACTTTCTGAGCATGATGGATTGCCTCCAGAACCCTTGCCTTAGTGGAATGAGTCATTCATTCATTAACGCACACAGTGATGGCATATTTGTCACATAACAACTCCATTCTAGGCACTGAGGGTGATTCAGCTCCCCTTAAGATGTTTGCAGTCTGAAAGTCAGAGCCAAGCATTCCCAGGGGAAGAGTAGAGGGAACAAACTCCTAAAAATCCAAATATTTTATTTAACAAACATTTACATAGTTTTTCCTATATGTCTGGCACTATCTAGATGCTTGGGAAATAATTACATTACTGCTCCTCAAAATTACCCAGGACTATGATTCCCATTTTATGGAGGAGCCACAGAAAGGTTGAATAAGTTTCTCAGGGCCATACAGCTAGGTAGTAAGTGACAAAGCTGAACTTTGAACCCAGGCAATCTGATTGTAGAGTCTATTCTGGTTACCACTGTATGCTACAAAATGACTTGATTTGTGAGTAATCTGGTGTCCATTAAATACTACTCAACAAATAGTAAATTTTATCACTCATTACCAGCCTAGAAGTTGACCAGTGACCTAAGGTTGAAAGTTTCTCTTTTCAGAAATGTTTTCTTTGCCTGTGTCTATTGGATGAGAAGTGAACTAAGGTCTACAGAAGACCATACCAGAAGTGCCCTTAGACCAACAGGAGTGGAAACTCAGAAGACTGTCACCTTTCTGTCCCTTTCTGGAGTTCAAGATGTCAAAACAAGGACTTGGTGGGTCCTCTGGTGTAAAACTTCAGATTTCCCTGGATCTTCCAGCAGGAGCCATGATCAACTGCGCTATAACACCAGAGCCAAAAATCTGCAGCTCATTTCTGTGAAGGAGACCAAGGGATGACTGAACAGCCTTCCCACCACTGGTGTGGTAACACAGCAATGGCCAGACAAAAAGGACAAACCAGAACTCAGAATGAAGGCTCTCATGGGAATTCAACAGCAAAGTCATACTGGAGAAAAAATAGCATATATCTTTATTTTGAAGTTAATGCTGAGCTCATAGTAAATAATAAAGGTAAGATAAAGGGTTCTGGCATCCTGGGACCACTTGCAAAGAAGCATGCGGACTCATGGCCAATGCTGGCAGCAGTGCTTGAGTCTCTGTTGTCTTTGTATTGAAAGAAAGAAAAGAAAAAAAATGAACACCCACTAAAAATACCTCCCTACACCAAAAGAGAGAGAGAGAGAGAAAGAGAGAGAGAGAGAGAGAGAGAGAGACTTCCAGACAGCAAGTCCAGATGTTGAGGTAATTATAACTGGAAATTAAATGGTGAGGTTGCAGGTCCAGCGAGTGACATAATAGGCAGTACAAACAGGCCAAGGCAAGGGGTGAGGTCTGCACAATAGACCCTGAGCATAGCCCAGAGTGATGCCAGAATGGAAATAGACTCTAAAGAACACCCTTGAGCAAAGCAGTTTCACCAAATTATCTTCTTAACCCACTAAACGTGACAGTACTGGTGATCCAATAAAAAAACAAAAAATGCATCCTTTGTGTTCTGTTCTAAAACATCATTTCTGCTTTTTACAAAAATTTCAAATAGTATACAGTGAATATAGTAAAAGAGTAGAAGTTCCCTATTCTAACTCACCAATCCCAGACTTGAGGGACAACTATGAAGAGAATATATCCATGCAGTTTTTAATTTTGTTCAAAAGGCATATCAAAGTATAGACTTGCAACATACATTTTTACTTAACATTGTTTCATGACAGTCCCTCTTGACCAATTTTATTCTTGTTAATAGCTGCATGTCATTCTGTCATTTATGTCATGGTGCTTATTTTAATCACTGTTGAATGAGATTCAGATTATTCCTAATTGTGAAAACTAGAATCATCACCAACAACAGCCAGATTCTTTTTTATCTGAATTGTTTAACACTTTAATCACTGATTCCTGCCCACAGTTTCTGCATTACCTTGCCTCACTCATTAACTTCTCAAAGTCTAAAAAAAAATAATATAAAAGACAAAGACTGTACAGAGGATTCCAGAAATCATTCACAAGTACAAAACTTTGAAATACAACACCATTAATTTCTACAAGTGAGAATGTAAATTCTGTTTCTTGAATTCAGTAACTTTTAATGGTAGTTATGGCTCCATCAAGAGAGAAAAATAAAAGCTAATTTCCTCATTTCTCTACAAACAATTTTGGACTATTGTTTGTTATTTGGCATGTTTATACTATGTGTTTAGGATTTACAATAGTTGCATTCTGTTCTCTAACCAGGATGTTGTCTGCGTTCCATTACCCCTAAACTTACATGGATTCAAGGGCCTCAGACCTTCACTTTTGACCTTAGTTTTCCCCTTTCCTGAGACTGTTTCAATTTATCTCCTAGTCAACTAGATTTCATTTCCCCCTTTTTTCATCTATTTGAATAGTTCTTTTGAAAAAATTTGAGGTCCGCTCTTTTCCCATTTGTAAGAAACTTGCTTTTTATGCCTAAAGTTTCACGGAATTCTTACATTGTCTTTGTAGTTCAATAACTTGACCTCCTATGATTCCTCATGTTCAACGTTCTATAAACAGGTGCTTTCCACCTGAAATATCTTTTAATCCACACAGTTGTATCATCCCTTACTTCAGTGGAGTTTTCTTTAATATTATTTGGGGCATTGTTTTCCCCTGGCTTTATTTGTTCTGTTCTTTACTTCAGGTACACCATTATCCCATATGCTGGCTGACTGACGGCTGTCATCTTCTCTCTACTTAACTTCATTTATTTTGTTCCCCATACTTTAAATGCTGTTTTATTCCCTCTTGTCTGACCTCCACCACTGACTGTATCTGTTCTAGTAGGATTTTCATTTCTTTTTTTTAAATATATTTTTAGTTGTGGATAGACACACATCTTTGTTTATTAATTTATTTTTCATGTGGTGCTGAAGATCAAACCCAGTGCCTCACACATGCTAGGCAAGCACTCTGCCACTGAACGATAGCCCCAGCCCCAGATTTTCGTTTCTTGATGGTTTCATTATTTTCAATTTCTTTTACCCTCTTTTAGCTGACTTTAACTTCCTGTTTTTCTTTGACCTCCTATATCTCATCTTAAAATTCATTTCACCAAGAGTTCATATATTTTTATTTCTTTAAGAATGCAGATAAATATGCATCTGAAACTCTGGTTTGCAGCAATAATCTTTCTTAAGAGTTTATTCTTCATCAGCCTTTTGAGTATAGAGTTTCTCTTCTCTGATATTTTCGGTTTTTATCTTTATTTGCTTTTGGTATTATCAATATGCCTAAGTCTATGTGAAAACACTAACTCTACTCTGAAAGAGCAGTTCTCTCCTGGTTTTCTGTTCATGAACAAATTATGGAAAGGAGTCCGTGTTAAGCAGAGGCAGCTGCAGAGCTCAAATTGAGTCTAATTGCTCACAAGGGCTTTTAGCCATAGTGCCATATCCTTTGATCTCCGTGAGTTGTCCAGGCAAAATGTAAGGATCATGGTGGAGACTCCCAGATCCAATCATTTCCTAGGTTATTTTGTTTATTTGTAGCTGCTTGTCTGAATCTTTTCAATCAGTGCAAAGCTGGTCGCCATTACTGCTTCTCCATACTCCTGCCTCACCTCCTAAATAGGAATTCTATTTGGGGAAAAATAAACACATCTTGCCCAACAAATTTCCTTCCATCTGTCTGACCATCCTTTCTTCTCTGCAAAATAGAACTGATCCCCTGGAGAATGTTCTACATTTCTCCTGTGTTCCATCTATACCTTCAGTCCTTGTTCAAAGTGCAAGTATCCCTGGGACCCCTCTTATCACTTTCAGGGCAACCTGCATCGTAATTGGAACCTAGAAGGTGTGTTTCTCTACAGCCTTCCTTTACTTGATCCAGATTCACCATATTTGGCTGCTAATATGATTTGAGATTTCAGCTATTTTTTAGTTTCATTGTAGATGAATTTTCATATCAAAAGTTTATACTTTAAAAATCTTTTTGATCTGCAACTTAAAGAGACCCTCTCTCAAAATAAAAAATGTTTTAAATGGACTGAGGATGTGGCTCAGTGGTTAAGTGCCTCTGGGTTCAATCCTTGTTACCAGAAAAAAAAATCTTTTTGATAGGTTTCATGGAACGGAGAAGAGAAAACACAACTTTACCCCCACCATCTTTTAACTATAACATTAAATTTTTAACTCTCTAGTTTATGCACTCCCTGGGTAATAAGCATTGTTTTCGTTGTTTCACTTAAAGACATTACTGAGAGTATAATTGATGCAGAATAGTATGCAAAATGTTCCTAGATTTAATTTGGACTTCACACTGAACATGTAATATCTCTTGTATGTGACATATTCAAAAAATAAGCTGCTAACAACAATTATTATAAATAAATGACATCCTTGATTTAATTCAGACTTCACACTAAACATGTAATACAAAATGTTCCTAAAGATATAAAAATGAGTAAGACTCAAGACCTACTTTCAAGGAACATATGGTATAAGATGAACAAGAAGAGAAACCTGTAAGTAACCATAATAAGATACATTAAAATGGGGTCAGTTAATAATCATTGTTATGACAGCGATGATGATTAAAGAAGTTATGGAATTAGACAAGAGTGTGATCAGGTTCAGGTGGAGGGACAGCAAAAGCTAAAAGGAAAGAGAAATAATGGGCAATATCCATCCTGTGTAACCTGAGGAAGGTGGCACTGTGGCAAGCAATGGGCTTGGATTTAGATCATGTAATGATGGTGTGCCCTTGGTAAAACCACTCATCTCTGAAGATTGTTTTCCTTTGTAAAATATCTAATATTGCAAACCTGTTGTAAGGATCAAATGGGATAATGTATGTCAAGATCACTGGGCAATGCCTGGCTCACAGCAGGTGTTTTTGTTTGTTTGCAGTACTGGGGATTGAACCCAGGGATGCTCTACCAGTGATCTACAACCCAGCTCTTTTTATTTTGAGATAGGATCTCACCAAGTTGCCCAGGCTGACCTCAAACTTTTGATCTCCTGCCTCAGCCTCCCGAATAGCTGGGATTGCAGGTGTGTGCTGCCACTCCTGGTTCCACAGTAGGTGTTTTATAAGTGTTTATTTTCTTTCTGAATAAAGTCTATTTGTATAACATGATTCATGCCTTACTTGCCATATCTGTTTTATTAACTATTTAACACAAAGTTCTTTTTAAAAAATGAGTGGTCTTTCCTATTGTTAATTATATCTGTTATGTAATTGTGTAGCTTTTAACTAAATCATTGCTATAGTAGCCTTCTGTCTGAAAAATCAAATGAAATAATTGCTGTGAAAGGGCTCCTCAAGCTATCACACAATAACCGGTATAAGGAAATAACCAGTGTGACTGCATAGGATGGTATCAAGCATGGCAAGAGGGTTTCCACTAAACCCAGTGACTCTCCAGCTGAGCGCAAACAAGACTCCTCTGCTTCTCAGACACACAGACATATGGTACACAACCAGTGTACCATATCTTATGTTTCCTCCTTTAGAAGAAATCTCAACACCCACCCACTTTAATAAGGGACACCCTTAACAGATTTAAACTGGATTTTACCCAGGTGTGCATTCAAACAAGTTCTGTACTCATTGAAGGCCAGTTTGCTGAGAATTATTAGGGTCTGCCTGTGGCTGGCCTGGGACTTTGCCAATGTTTTCCACAGAGGTGCAATATGATACACGTGAAAGAAAAATAGGTCAGAAGCTCCTGTAGATGTGCTGCCTTGCTTCTCAGCTAAAGGTCATTCTTAATCCTCCTACAGCTCCCAGAACGCTGTGTACAGTGGTTTTTCAAACGTTCCAGGAAGGAAATGACTCCTATAAAGCAAAACAGGGAACAAATTCTTAACAAAAGCAAGAGACCCCAAATGTTTCACAGTTCCATTGAAAGCACTGCAAAGATGAGTTCTAGGGAAATTTCATACTGGTGTTTCTCCCATGGTTAGAATTTGAAGCCACGTCCCTGGATAGAACCATGGCTGGGACTTTAACCACCAACCTTCTGTGAAAGGAGAGGATAAAGAGGACTCTGTGGGCCAGCCTCACTTCACCTGAGTGCAGAGGATGGAATCAAGCATGGCTGGAGGGTTTCCACTGAACCCAGTGACTCCCCAGCTGAGAACAAGAGACTCCACTGCTTCTCAGAAACAAAGACATCAAAAGAAATAGCAAGAATGTCACTTGGACTGCTAAGAACACACGGGAACAGCTGGGCCTAACCTGGAAGCTGACTGCTTGCTTCCTCGGAGTCCCCACTTCTCAGAAGGGTCATCAGCTGCCCCTAGCCTCCACCTCCCACAGAAGCCAACCCAGTCCCTTCTAGAAACACTGGCAGGCCCCTCGTCACCCTATGTGTTTTCCACCAGCTAAACTCATGCTCTTTACCAATTCAGAGGAGTTATTTTCAAAAGTAAAAGTAAATGTGTTATTCTCTGGATATGATGTCATTTCCACATTTCTGAAGTCCATCGCCAACTCACGTTCCTTTTTCTCCATCCATAGCACTTCTCTCACTAGTTTTGACTCAGCCCTTATCAAAGCATGTGTGTGTAGCTCCCTCAGACATTTATCTGGAAATACTGTATAGGTGACTCAGAAACAAGTAAGAAGGAAGTTGAACACTCCAGTATCATGTCTTTGGTTCACTAATTTATTTTCTAGTAGTGAGACTTTACTTAGCTTTTTTGTATGATTAACAAATAAAAATAAGGATGTTCAAAGGCAAAATACACACACACACACACATATAAATACAAATACAAATATATATTTAGCCAATGTCAATATAATTTACTGCAAAAGTTATATACATTTAAAGAAAAACATCAGTAGCAACATCTTCTAATGACAAAATATATTATAATAGCTATGCCATTGAAAAGGTTAAAACATATAATTTCTAACGTCTACTAAATCCTTTCACTTTCTTAAACACCTTCTCTACAGAGGTTGCCTAATTGTGAAAATCAGTACCTTCTTTGCTTCCTTTTAGCCCCCAAAATAAAGCCAGTTCTCCCAATCTTAAAAAAAAATAAAAACAAAAGTTTTATTTTTAACTATCACAATCTCAGTTCATGCTGGGGAAAGGTTTGCAAATATGACCAGATCTAGTCCATTTTTGTGCCAGCCTTCTCAGCTTCCCCCCAGGGGCATAGCTGCCCTCAAAGTCAAGAGGACTCTAAAACTTTACTTTGATAAGTAGTCTCAAACCTTGAGTGTTGCAGGGATATCTGGCTGCCTTAGCAAACACAAAGCAACTACAGCATGCATTGACTCTAGATTCTCAATAAATTTTACTATTTCTTGCCATTAAACTCATACTACAGAAGCCTGCTAGTTGAGGATGAAGTGAGAAACTTGGGTTTTTAAAATAAATAGAACAAGAAGATATGAAAAATACTGCTTAGTCCACACAATTGTGCTTTGCACCAATAGCAAAGAAGCATGGGTGCCTACCTTGGGGCCCACAGACATCCAGGGAGCTCTGGGATAGAACTCTGCTAGTCTATAACACTAGATGGGGAAAAGACCTATTTATTTATTTTTGCTAACTCTTAATGAAATTAAAAATCAAATTCTTTTGATTATGAAGGTCAGTAACAAACTACAATAGTTCTTATGACTTTGTCACTAACGGTTGTCAAAAAACTTAAATATGTAAAAAATGTAAATTCATGGTTATTTTGACAGTACTATACTTATTAAGCCCACCAGTAGATCTCATTTAATATATGTTAATATATGAATATCCATGTAAAGCTGGGCGCGGTGGTGCAAGCCTGTAATCCCAGCACTTAGGGAGGCTGAGACAGGAGAATCACGAGTTCAAAGCCAGCCTCAGCAATGGCAAGGTGCTAAGCAACTCAGTGAGACCCTGTCTCTACATAAAACACAAAATAGGGCTGGGGATGTGGCTCAGTGGTTGAGTGCTCCTGAGTTCAATCTCCAGTATAAAAAAACAACAACAACAACAAAGAATATCCATGTAAAAATAACATATTTTTGAAAGATGTTCAATAACTATTCTTCAGTCATTGATTTCCTTGTTATCTCATGTATTTTGTATTATGCTTTTAAAAACATCATTCTAAAGGGCTGAGGCTATAGCTCAGTGGCAGAGTGATTGCCTAGCATGTGCAAGGCACTGGGTTGAATCCTTAGCACATAAAAAAGCAAACAAAATAAAGGCATGCTGTCCATCTGCAACTACAAAAAACAAAAAACAACAAAAAGAAACATCATTCTAAGAAGGTGTCACAGACTCTATCATACTTCTAAATGAGGCCATGGTTCAAAATGAAAGATTGAGACTCCCAGTGCTAGGTTTCACAGATGAACTTGAATTGCTGGTTTATAAACACATCAATCACAATGGAAGCATAGCAAGTGATGATGACCAATGCTGAAGGAATTTAATTTGGGCATAGGCTTCTAACAGAGGCTCAACCCTTCTGGACCAAGAGACTTCAATGAAAGGGTGGAGAAAAAAAGAGCCTGTTGTCAGCAAGCTTTCGGAACTGCAAGGCAGCCATTGCATAACCCTGGGCTTGACTCACTGCTGGCCTCCTTTATTCAGCTTGCCCAAATTATGATATTCTTGTCTTCAAGGATGATTACAGGTTACTAGTCCCACAGGTTCAAAACTGCCCTCTGCAGCTTTTGTAAGTTCCTCTGACTCTATATTTATTGTCCATGAGTTCCTTGGTTCTTTGCCCTGCAAGTTCTAGCTTCTGACTTTAACATATGGTTCACAATGGAAGGAGGACCTTTGTCTCCTACAGAAACAGTTCCTACTGGACTTAACATGATTCCTTCCTGAGGTTCAGCTGATTCATATTCTCAATAGCTGACTCAGTCATGACTCAATAATGACAGCATCACTTTAACTTATAAAATTTGAAAGAACCACGGACAGAAATAGAAGGGGGAAACATGTAAAATGAATGATAAGAATAAGAAGAAAGCATACCAAATGAATGATTCCCAGTGTTCCTTTGTCTTGGTATAAAATAGAAACCTGACTAATAACAATATGTAACTTATATTTGAGTAGAGCTTTGATGGTCATTATTTTGTTTGATGTCCATAACAACTCTGTGAGGTAAGCCATTGTAGAAGCTGAATCTCAGAGAACTTAAAGGACCAGCCAGAGGACATGGACTAGCAAATGGCACAAGAGTTAGTGCCAGGGCTAGGCCTCCTGCCCTATGGGCCTGGTCAGTCTTTTCCTTAAATGCCAAGTCTGAAGATTCCAGAGCCCGTGAGGTTGCTATTCTAGTAAAACTTAAGTAAGGTGAGATGTGGTGGCACATGCCTCTAATCTCAGTGACTCAGGAGGCTGAGGCAGGAGGATTGCCAGTCTGAGGCCAGCCTCAGCAACTTAGCAGAGCTCTAAGCAACCAAATAGATGCTGCCTAAAAAAACTTTTTTTAATTTTAAATGAACACAGATATGGTTCCGTGGTCAAGCACCCCTGGATTCAATCCTGGTACAAAAAAGAAATCTGAGTAAGGAAAACAAAACAGTAAACACAAGCACAATTCTTAGGTTTTCTTTCTTTTTTTGGTACTGGGGATTGAATTCAGGGGCACTCGACCACTGAGCCACATCCCCAGTCCTATTTTGTGTTTTATGTAGAGACAGGGTCTCACTGAGTTGCTTAGTGCCTTGCCATTGCTGAGGCTGGCTTTGAACTCGCGATTCTCCTGTCTCAGCCTCCCTAAGTGCTGGGATTACAGGCTTGAGCCACTGCACCCGGCCAATTCCTAGGTTTTCTGAGAGAGTTTATAACACAGAAGATAGAAAAAGACCCAGATGCATCATTGGTCATTTTGAGGATAAGAAATGATAATATACATAGAAGGATGGACCCCGTCAAAGAAACCAGAGGCCAAAAATAACTGAGAATCTACTTTAAGAGATTTAAATTAAGTTATATTTAAGTTATATTTAAATTTTAGCAAGTTTACTGCTAATCTACTCATATGTTCGGCTCATTTTGATATATAAAATACATTCTCGATGCTGCCACTAAGTAGTATGATCTATGATGCAAACAAAAATGTCTTGATTTTAAAATAGATTTCTCATATATTTTGTTGAATAACACCCAACAAAAAATACTATCTAGCATTGTTGGTACTATCCACAAATAAGTAAAAACTTCAGCTTTGGGTTCTTTTATATTGCAATCAGAACAATTTTTTGTTCAGTTTTTTGGGGTTTTTTTTTTAATGATCTCTTTAGTGCTCATAAAAAGAAAAGATGGGAGGTCATGGAAAGCTCTGGCTGGTCTCCAAGCAGAGCATGTGCAAGTGGTTGCTCCACAACTTTCCAGATCCTGATTTGAATCTCAGGGGCCAGAGCTGTGTATGCTTCACAAAAGGCCCTTTGAAACTCCCTTCCCTTCCTCATTTAACAAAGTCCTAGATTACTGACCTTTGGGGGACAGATGCATTGCATTGGTTTGGCTTGGCCTGTGATCTTCTGTGAAGAACTGTGAGCTGAGCCATCCTTGCCAGTCCAGGAACTGCAGCCTACTTCCTCCATTATATTTAGCTCTTTAGTATTTTCCTAATGAGCTGTCTGTTTGCCTCCAGCCTTCCAGCCAGAAGATGAATGTGTGCAAATCATAAACTAAATACCCAGTACTCAGGACCTAAGAGAAACTATCCTATAAGTTTTGAAATCTATTCACTCTGGAACTCTTACCGGGACTGCCCTGTTTGGCCCTGAACTGGACAGGCACGCTACTTATCCTCCAGTTAGAGCTGTCCCCAGCCTTGCACTTACATTCTCTCAAATGACCACCTCCATCCCTGCCCTTACCTCCCCTTGCTAAATGTACTAAGATAACACAAGCCAACTGGCAGCAATGTACAGAGAGATGGAAAAAATTGAAAATATTTTAATTAACCAGGTAGTTACCATGGGAGAATTTTTTTTAAATATTTATCTGTGACTTTGAATAATCTTTAGTTTGAATTTATATAGCAGGGTGGTAAAAACTAAATCTTAATATTTTTGATTCATGGGAACTCTAAAGGTCTTTTTCAGGTGTTGCTTACTAGAGCTCTATGAATTGGCTTTTACTCCTCCCTGCTACCTAAAGCTGATGTGACTCAGAGAGTCAAATCCTGCTGGGAATCTAGAACTTGTCAAGCCTCAATCTGCCTTAACATGAATTGTTTAGCTCCCATCATCCCACTGTTGCAGAGTCCCAATTAATTCAGGGAATTGTGGAACCCAGTACTTTCAGAGTCTTTAAAGTCAAACAATGAAGCTTTATTCCTCAGTTTGGTAGCAGTTCCGAATATTCATTTTCATAGAGTTAATGAACTAAATTCATATGGTTATTCTTTTCACCTCTGCAAAAAGCTTGCATGATCCCATATCTCACATCTCCTAAAAGATGTATGTATATATTTTAATTAGGTCCCACATAGACCCACTGTATAAAATGCACGTTGATATTTTTAAGACTTAGGAGGTGCTGTGTAGGAGATCTATAAGAAGCAGTTTGCACAGGAAGGTGAAAGAGCCTGTGGGTGAGTGTCCTGTGGGAGTCCCCTGGGGTGAGGATGTGGTTGCTGTGCAAAGATGGTTGGGCCATTTCTGCTCCAGGCAACACCAGATGGGTTTAAAAAAAAAAAAATCTTGAGAAGATCTGAGATTAATTTAGCAGCTTTTAGGTATCAATAAATTCTGTATGAACACATCCTGAGTACTGGGTACACAAAAAATAAACCAGGAAGAGAATGTACATTTGTAAAGGTATTACAACAGCACTTAGAAAATGAAAAAAACAACAACAAAACAAAAAACAAATAAACTTACCAAGACAAAACATTTTTAAAAACTTCATTTCCGAGAACATTTAAATATAATGAAGGGGGCCGGGATTGTAGCTCAGTGGTAGAGCGCTTGCCTCGCATGTGTGAGGCCCTGGGTTCAATCCTCAGCACCACATACAAAGAAATAAAGACATTGTGTCCATCTACAACTAAAAAAATATTTTTAAAAAATAAATAAATATAATGAAGGTATATTTTTAATATACCTTAAGAATAGCTTTGGAGGGCTGGGGTTGTAGCTCAGTGGTAGAGTGCTTGCCTAACACTGTGAGGCACTGAGTTTGATCCTCAGCACCACATAAAAATAAATAAAATAAAAGTATTGTTTCCATCTACAACTAAAAAACATTTTTTAAAAAAATAATAGTTTTGGAAATAATAAAACTGTATACAGAAGACCTAATGATTAGATTTGTAGTGAAATTTTTTAAATTATGTTTTCAGAGTTCAACCAACCAATATATCTTCTCACCCCCAGTATCCCACATGTCCTTGCTGGATAAGAATGAAGGGACAGAAATTGCAAGATCTACCCAAAATTCTGTACCTATAGCTCCTCCCTCTGCCCTGACAGGAAGGAATCATGGGGCCTGGGAATTTTTGTGAACATGAAGTCCTTGCTCAATGCTCTGGGGAAGGTAAACCCAAAGCTCTGGCAGAGGGGAAATCTCTTGGTTTCCAAAATAGAACAATGGGGCCTAGTTTAAGCCACAGAATCCAGCTATACAAAGGTATGACTGCGTGGTCACCCTGTGGCCACATCAAATCAAAACACACAAGCAAGTTGTATCCATTTCCCCAGAAAGTTTTGGATGAAAATGAAAATCGATGGAAAGTCCACAAGAGCCCCAGGGCCTTGCCTCTAGGACCCTACCATCTCCTTGGAACCCCCACGATGAACTTCTCCCGCTGTGGTTTGGGATTCACTTGTTGAAACAAAGAGTTTGTTTAGCCTTACACATGAATGAAGAGCATATGGAAGGTAAACCTCACCACTTCCCCCAAGTGATTTCTCTCCCATGCTCCTCATGGAAAGTCCTACAAAGAAAAAAATCAATCGTATGCCCTTTCAACTTGCCTTCTGTCCTACTTAGATATTGCCAAACTTGAAGCATTAGGGGTCTCCTATCACAAAGCAAACAGAACCAGAAGGAGAGAACTGCTCTTTAAAAGCTTTTAAATGCTGTTATATTTTTAAAACCACTTACTGAAGAGGTGAGTTATTTTCTACTCCTCCTTCCCCAGAAGCACACAACCATTAAGGTTACCTGGAAACCTGACCAGGAAGCATGTGGCAAATAGCAACCATGCAATAGAAACATCCGGATTTGTCATCTAATAGGACATGATTTCAGCAAAGTCATATTTAGGTAGAGGTGAAATATGAAACTTAGTTCACGTGTCCTGGCTAGGGGCCACTCACATGAACTTCAGGGGGAGGTGGTTTTGTTCTCAACTTCTCCAGGAGAGCGTTTGGTCAGCAGTAGTTGGAAATAAGAGATCTGAGACTGGATGCTATGTACACTGCAGATAGCCCATGGGAAGGAAGAAGCAGAAGAAAGAATAAAAAGACATCTGAAGGCATTGCCTCTACTCTGAAAATATTTCCAATTTATTGGAGATATGATGGACCCAGGGAATGCTCTGAGAACCTTGTTTTTTTTTTTTTTCTTTACTTTTATGTTTTCAAAGCAAAATAATATACCACAAAGAACAAGATTTGGGGCAAGAAGACTTCATAGTGAAGGTGATTTTGAATCAGGTGTCAAGAGAGAGATCAGCAAAGAAGATGCGAATAAAGGAAGGGATGGGGGTAGCTGGCATGGTACACTAGCCCTTTATGTGTGTTGAGGACATGAAACACAATAACTAGAAGACATGTTGCTACAATGACAAATGTACAGTGCTGTGTACTTGGATGTTTTAATTTTATAGTAGGGGTGGCAAGGGAAGAAGTCTGCTTTGTGTCTTTGTAACTTTAGCTCCAGACTTTTAAAAAAGGCCTTGCTTCATGAAAGCAGTTATGCTGCTTCCAAAGAGCTTGTTCCTAATGTATATTTCATTTCCAACCAACACCCTTTCTGTATCAGATGAGGTGATAACGTTTTAATTGTAGAGAAGCAGCAAAGTTGTGGCTCAGCTGTTTCACCATGGCCTTTGCCACAGATGTGGGGCTCTGGGAAATCCTGACCAGCAGCAGGGAGCAAAGAGCCTCTGAAAACATGGTCTAGGAGTGTTCACCACACCAAGTTCCCTTTTAGCCTTACCCTAGAACATATCCTTTTTCCAATTCACCAGGAAGAAGGATAACCAGTTTAAAAAAAAAAACCTCTTAATTCTGAAAGTTATGCTATCAGCAACTTATTCTGAAGAACCAGCAGAAAACCACAGGGCAAGCTATGGGACAATTCCTGGGCTTTCCATGCTGACTTCTTTCCATTCAAGAGTCATCATTTCTATCAAGGGCATCAGGGGATGAGTCAGTAAAACATGGCCGCAAATACTTGAGCAACTGTGGAGAATTAGACACTAAAGATAGCAACAGAAAATCTCCATTGTACAAATAGTCCCCAGGAAGGGAAGAGGGGTATAACAGAAGTCTGGCTGTCATTTTGTACTCCTTGCAATTTATATCAAATCAGTGCTTTAAAACCTGAGACTATGAGTATACTCTGGCCATTCTTCCATCTGTGTATTTCCTAATCATGGGATTCATCAGGCAGAATTACCCAGGGATAGAATGCTCACCCAAGCACCAGTGAACCTAGCCAATGGCCTCACTGGCAAGACCTCTTTGACATAGAGGAGGCTCCTGACCTCGGCTCCCCCGACAAAGAATGAAGTGCTTTTCAGACCTGAACCTGGTCTTCCCCAGTCAGCCATAAAGGCTGAGAGGCATGATTGGAACTTGAAAGACTTAGTCACTCTTCCGACATAGATGTCTCAGGAAATTCACTTAAGCCCTCTATAAATCTGTTTACCCATCTCACTGGAATCTGCCTTACCCATTCTGCAAAGGTCCGATAATCAAAAGTGGCAGATGAAATCACAGGTCTATGTGTAGGGGTGTATATGTATTGCTAACAACTATTTTCCTGTCTAGCCTTACTGTTCCTACTGCCCTGATGCACATGGATCAATCATAACCTACAAGCAAAGTTTCAGTTTACACTTGTTTCCTCTCTCACATGCACAAACATGCACATTTTCTTCAACCCCAATATGTTTCTCTGAGTGAGAAAGGAAAAGAATTTACATCGCAAACCAAAAACTACTCATGATATTGCATAGAGCCACAAAAACAGAGTATATGTAGGAGCACTTATTTCCCACATGTTGTGGTATAGGAAGGAATTTAGTTGGACAAAGCTAAACTTGCTGGACTTGGTTTGAAAAATGTTTGTGTTTTTTGTTGTTTTTTTGTTATTTGCTTGCTCAACAGAGATTTCATTTCCAGTATCTGAAAGGTACCCAATGTGTGCTTCATGTTCCTCCCTTTAGTTTCTGAGCTGTTTTGTTAGCTCCTTATGATTGCATGAATGGTGTGACTCTGCCTCATATACAACCAGAGAAATGAAAAGTTGTGCTCCATTTGTGTAAAAATAAATAAATAAAAATGAAAAATGAAAAAAAAGTTACCTCCTTGCTCATTCCTATGACTGGTCCAGTCATCGTTGTCTCTATGGACAAATCCCCTCAAAGCTCCTTGCCAGAAAAATATTTTGCAAGCTTCACCTGAATTTCTACACAACGTACTTTTGAACATGTAAATGATATACAGTTACGCCCTTACCAGCCATGTTTATTTCCATGGTTTCAGTAAGCCTCACAGTTAACATACCAAAAATATTAAATGGAAAATTCCAGAAACAAATGACTCATTAATTTTAAAATTGTACACCATTCTGGGTGTTTTGATGAAATTCTGCTCCATTCTGTGCTGTCTATTCCATAACATAAATCATCCCTTTGTCCAGAATATGCACACCATATATATTACCCAACCATTATTCACTTGGTAGCATCTCAGTTATTAGAATATCTGTGATTGTACTGCAGTTATTCATTTCAAGTCTCCCTTATCTTGTTTAAAAATGGCCCCAAAGCATGAGAGTAATAGTACCAGCATTCAGATATGCCAAAGACAGCTATAAAATATTTCCTTTAAGCAACAAAATGAAAGTTCTCCACTTAGTAATAAAAAAAAAACTTGAAGTAGCTAAGGTCTACTGTAAGAATGAATCTTCTATCCATAAAATTATGAAGAAGGAAAAAGACTCTCATGCTCGTTTTGCTATCATACATCCAACTGCAAAAGATACAGCCAACAGTACACAATAAAATTAGATATGCATGTGTGTATATGTGTGTGTGCATATGTATGTATATGTGCATCTGTATGTGTATATATAAATATTTTTTCAGTAGTACCTGAGGTTTCCAGCATCCCATGGAGGTATTCCCTGAGGATAAGGGAAGATGAGGGTGTAAGGCCACCTATTTTTGGAGCTAAGAGTGATAAAATCTGATACTACAGATCCACCCAAGCTGGTGTTGACTTAAAAAGAAAAAATAAAATTGCTTGTAAAATACTCAAAATACTCCTTCAGTTAGAGGAGAACAATGTTTTAAAAATTCAACTAATGGCCAACGTGAGGGGAAGTGTAATGTAAACTCTAGTTTACAAAAAGCAAATCTGAGTCCCGGAAAGGTCCTGAAATTTCACATGGACTCATTCTGCCTGTAAATGCTAGGCATCCGTGATGAGCAAACGTGAATTCCGGCCAGCCAGGCAGAAGCACTTTGTTTTCCATTGGGCGGTGATGCCAGAACCCGAATGCTTCTGACAAAGGCCCTCGTCAAGCCTGTGTGTCATCGTTTGCGTAAGCCATGGCAGCTTGGGTGCATGCAGACCCACTTCCTGACTGCACAGTAACTCTTCGGGCCTCCTGGGCAGCCAAGGCAGGCTGGCCAGTCTGCACAGGGTGTAGCTCCACCTGCTGGATTTCTCGTGATGAAGCAGCAGCCTAGAGAGGATGGCAGGGACCCTGTTAGGTACCCTTGTTGCTTTGAGGTAGCAGCCAGGCCTGACTACAAGGGGAACAAAAACAAGCGGAAATATGTACTCTTCCTCCAAACCAGTCCCCTAGTCTGCACACAATCCTTTCCTTGATAAAGAATGTGGTGTGGTGTAGTGTGTATGTATGCAAAAATATGTAGGTGTTTATGGTGTGTGTGTGCACACATGTGTAGGAATATAGTGTGTTGTGTGCATGTGTCTGGGATTGGACATGACCTTTCAAAATAGGGAAAGTGACATATGCTGTCATCCTCCTTATTGGATTTGTTCTACAGGTGATAGAAACTTTTACATTAAGTATCCCATTTATTATTCCACCACCCTGTATGAGCAGATAAAACAGGCTGAACCAAATTTCTGCTAGTAGAATTACCCATGATATAGCCACGTTTGAGGAGGACAGCTAGTGGATAATCTTTCCCTTTTTCCCAAAGCTGTTACCCACATGGAAATGAAGGTCATCATGATCCCCCAGCCAAGCAGGGCTGGCCATCAGGTAGAAAAGATGAAGTGAAATCCAACCAACTATGGGGCTTGAAGCCCAGCCTCTTCTGAGAAGCTAGCAGGGGGCATCTCAGAAAACTCAGACAAGCAGTGTATTTAGGATTTTGTCAGATCCCCCAGCAGTTTGGAGATATGCTCACATGTCACAATCAATAATCAAATTTTGCTACCTAAGTTTTCTGACCTGAACCCACAGACATTTGTAGAAGAAGGAGACCTGAAAAACAAGCACAAAGGTGTTCAGGGAAGGGCCCTGCTGTGCTGGCAATGTGAAAACGTCTGCTTATAGTTCTAGGAACACCAGGGACCCAACAGATTGATTGTTCTGTTTTCCTGACTACTAAATAATAAAAACTGTATTTTGAGGGCTTACTACAGCCAGGCAGCAGACTGAGTGCTTTTCCCCTATAATCCTTGCAACTGCTCTACAAGCTATGCACTATGACTAGTGCTGCTTCACAGATGAGGAAACTGAGGCCCAGAGGATGAGTCATCTGCCTAACATCATGCAGCACAGGAATAAAGAGAGGATTCGTGCAGTTCCCTGTAGCCCAAAGACTATTCTCCTAATTAATGCTTGTTCTGCTACTTGCCAGCTGTCTGTACCCTGCCAGACCCTAAACTGCAGTATACTTTACTGTTTGTTTCAGGGCCAGATTGACTTATCACCAGATGACCACACCACTTACTCCTACTGACCCCTCATGTGACAGCAGGACTGGAGGAGAGAGCACTCCTTCACTTTGTTTTTAGCCAGATTGTCACACTGAGAAATGATTGGAACAAATAGTTCTGGGTCGGAGGTCAGGGACAGGCCAGACTCCATGGAGGGCAAAAACAAACATGGCCTCCACAGCAGCTCTTAGGTATGCTGGGGCCTGCCATTCTCACCATCATCATTGGGGCAGGTAAGGAAAGCAGTGTCCTGGATTCAGCTTCCAGTCCTGCCACATACCAGCTGCAAAGCTGTGGGTGGACTTGACAAGCCGTGTATGACAGTCATCTCTGGAGAACTCCAGAGATCCTGAGGCTTCTCACCACAAAGCAGCAGTAACGACACCCACTGCACAGAATTGTGGGGTACTGAACAGAAGCTGCTGCATGAGAAAGTGATATACAAGGCTCTGCAGAGACAGCTTTATGCTTATCCGTTCCGTAGCTAAATAAATAAAAGGACTATTCTCGTTAATTCTGGTGCTTGCTTACATGAGAAGCAGCAAAGGGATATTATGTTTGCGGTCTTTTGCCCTCTGGTGAAACCTTCTGGACAGAGTGACACAGTTTGAAGTTTCCATGAGGCAGGTTGACCTTGCTGGGTAATCAGAGTGACATGTTTTATCAAAATCTTCCTACACGGCCTCAGTTCACTTCACCACACCAGAGCTGTTTTCTACACTGAGCCAATCAGTTCTCAAAGCAGAAAACAACAACAAAAAGAGTGCCAGATATAGTCTAAAGGCTTGGCAGCACTGGACAGATGGGAGTAAGAGGGGAGTGACTGCTTCTAGTCCTTCCTGTAGGAGCAGGGGAGTAAGACTGAGGCCAGCTCAGTGCCCTGGCCAGGCTCCACAAGCTGGAAGAACCATCCCCCAGGAGCAGGCAGCCATGCGGAAACTGGCACTCAAGCACAGGCCTCCAGCCTGCACACAAAAGCCTTTTGTCTGGGAGGTGCTGGGGACGCCACCCGGCACTGTTTCTGAGTTAATTTTTTCCGTTTGATCTAGAGATCCTGGAAAGCTGTTTCTATGAATTTTAAAATATCCTATAAGTGAAAATTTAGCAGTAACATGAATGTCCAAAATGAGGGGAAAAGTTAAGTGTGGAATGGTATGTCCCATGACATTTATGGGAGTTTGTAAAACTACAGAGAGCATGAAATGGCATAAAGGAAGGCTCCTGCTGGGCTCCTACATGAAAATAAACAGCAAAAAAAAGCTGCATACAGAAGTAGGATCCGACAATATTCACTATGATGCTGAAATGGTGGCTAGTGATCTTACACGTGTCACAACCCATAGAGCTGTACAACACAGAGTGAACCTTAACATAAATGGTAGACTTTAGTTAATAATGATGTATTAATTATTAACTGACAGATGTTCATTAACTGTAATAAATATATCACCTACTATCTGTTCGCTTTTACTATAAACTTAAAAATGTTCTAAAAAATGAAGCCTATGCCAGGCATGGTTGTGCACACCTGTAATCCCAGAGGCTTGGGAGACTGAAACAGGAGAATCACGAGTTCAAAG
>PVHX01008502.1:0-17206 GCA_004024805.1 Geosciurus inauris | reverse complement strand
GTATAAGCACCTTTAAGTAAGTCTTCAGCCCTGTCTACTTTGTAGCCTGCAAATGTGTTGCCCATGGCCCTGAGAGGGCAGCAGATTTAAGTAAAGATTATGGCTGGCTACAGTGGAGTACACCTGCAATCCCAGCAACCTGGGATGCTGAGGCACAAGGTTGGTGAATTTGAGGCCAGCATCAGTAATTTAGCAAGACCTTGTTTCAAAATAAAAAATAAAAAGGGCTGGGGAATGCATCTCAGGGGTAGAGTGCCCCTCAATTCAACCCTAGTACTAACAAAAAAATAATAATAATAATGATTGTGAGAACAGATCACAGTACCTAATGAGTGCATAGTTGGGTCATTATAACTTGAAAATCTCTCCTTAGGTCCCTCTGGACCTATGTGGGCATTTCAAGAAGCATCTACTGAATGGTATCAATTGGTAGAGAGTGGTGGGTGCTAACACAAGACAGAATGCAAGATGCTGTGTAATCAAATACAAAGCCAGGGGAGGTTCTAGTGTGTGGCAGCTGCTACTGTGGAGTTGGTTTGAGAATAGGGATCACACAAACAGAGCTATTAACTGAAGTCTGATTCTTGGCAAATCAGTCAATAAATGGTAATTGATATAGGAGAGCATCAGAGGAGTTTGTTAGATACAGTTCTAGAACTAATCTAGTTTTAGAGCCTCCTGTTAAAATTGTTTTGCAATTTGCAATGCTTCTTTACATTGATCTCATTTTCTGCTTTCATTTGTTTGCTTGTCTCGTAACCTTGTATGACTGTGAGCTCCTTGAAGACAAGGCCATGTCCTAGTTGGTTTTGCATCCCCTGCTCCCAACACCTTGCCTGGCACATAGTTGGTTCTTGCAGTGAACTAAAGATAATTGACAATTCTGTGACATCTCCTTCTCCTGCTTTGAATCTGGGATGCCTGTGACCAATTGAGCATGATGGAAATGATATTCTGCCAGCTACAAACCTAGCCATAAAGAGTTGGTAGTCCCTTGGAGTCCTGCACTTTCACATAGGAAGTCCAGCCACAGTGCTATACCATGCAGAGAAGTCTGTGACCACACAGAGAGAGCCCAGTCTTCTATCCTCCCCACCAAGGAATCAGGCAAGTGGGTAAAGCCATCTTTTCCCGCTCAGGTTAGATTAGCTACTGCCTGAATATCCCAGAGCACTCTAGTTGACTCCACAGGGAACAGAATAGCCCACCTAAACCTTCCCTGAATTCCTTACCCACAAAAACTGTGAGATAACTGGGCGCAGTGGCACACACCTATAATCTCATAGGCAGGAGGATCACAAATTCAAAGCTAGCCTCAGCAAAAGCAAGATTCTAAGCAACTCAGTGAGAATCTGTCTCTAAATAAAATACAAATTAGGACTGGGGATGTGGCTCAGTGGTCAAATGCTCCTGAGTTCAATCCCCGGTACCAAAAAAAAAAATTGTGAGATAAAATGAAATGGTTGGGGGCTGGGGTTGTGGCTCAGTGGTAGAGCGCTTGCCTCGCATGTGTGAGGCAGTGGGTTCAATTCTCAGCACCACATAAAATAAAACAATAAAGGTATTGTGTTCATCTACAAATAAAAAAATTATTTTAAAAAATGAAATGGTTGTCTCAGCCACTGAGCTTTGGGGTAATTATACAGCAATAAATAACTAGAACAGTTCTCACAAAATGTTTGCTATGTATAGAGGCCTTAGAAGGGCCATGGTCTTACCTAGAGGAATGATACTCAGAAGACAGAGCAAATTGTCAAAGTTACACTACTAGGCATCTTTCATCCCTTTCTCTCTGCCTAGCATCTGAATTTCCTTCTCATCTTTAGAGAATTCTCTGCCTTATAAAATAGAGCCATCTCATGTTAGGGAAGATCAGATGCCATGCTCTCACTTCCCCAGTCTTCCTTGTAGCTAAGGTACAGGCGCATGATACAAGTTTGTCCAGGCAGAGACTTCAGCCCTACACTGAATGAAAACTGGCAAAATTAAGAAGCAAGCACTCGGCAAGCTCCATTCCTAGGTGACAGGCAGTGGCAACAGGAGCCATGAAGCACAGCCCCTCCAGATCCCCATGGCCTAGGCTCCAGCAGCAGGCTCCTCTGTCCAGGCTCACTGGTGGGAGCCCACTTGATAATCCCATGTCTAGAGGGTGGACACAGTTCTTGTGCCCAGCAGCCACCACAGCATCTTCACGGCATTATGATTTGGGGCCACCATTCCTACCTATAGACCTGTGCTCTCTTCCTGGTAGGACTGTGGTGAGATTTACAATGTTTGTAAATTTATTGTCTGCTTAAAGCCAGGAACACTGACCAGTGGTCACACACTAAGATTTCTCATTCTAGAGTCTACTCTCTATGATGTCCTTAAATCCAGGTCTGCAGAGCAGAAGCAGGAAAGTAAGAGTGACCCATGATCTAGGACCAACCCCACAGACTGGTACTTCTCAGGACCCTCATATTTGATATGTGACCCTGATATGTGATATCCCCACATATCAGCCAAAACAATCCCACTTTTATATTTTTAATACTATGATCTTTTCTAAGAATTCCTTTGGAAAACCAGGCATGATGACACAAACCTGTAATCCCTGTGACATAGGAAATTGAGGCAGAAGGATTACAAATTTGAGACCAGCCTAAGTAACTCAGCAAGACCCTCAGCAACTTAGTGAGACCCTGTTTTAAAATGAAAAATAAGGCAGGCTGGGGATGTCACTCAGTGGTACCCCTGGGTTAAGCCCTAGCACAAAAAAAAAAAAAAATCTTCTTGAAAAATAGTTCCATTTCTAAAACATACATTTGAAAATGACCACTTACACAAATAAAATTATAATCTAAATTTACATAGTGAATTATTTGGTGAAGAAAAGGATTAAACAAGAGAAATAATCACATAAATATCATAATGAGCCCTTCAGACAAATACTCTTTGTTCTGAAGTGGATATTTCCAAGTGTTCCTGCTAGTTAAGGTTTGTTTTGTTTTGATAGAAGAGTAAATCAAGACATGGGGAGAGCAGTGGATACTAAGGCTGTCCACTCACATAACCTAGATCTGGTTACCTGGCAGGCATAGAGATGGAGACCTGACCCAAAAGTTCAATAATATCTCAGAGAGTGTGGTAGCCCCAAAGGAGGTCAGCAGACTGGCAGGCAAACAGCCCAGGGGCATGATAAAGCCCAAACCCGTTATCTAGGACCAACCCCACAGACCAGTACTTCTCAGGATGGGCTTGTCCTAGCATGTGTCAGGGCTAGGAATATCTTCTGACCCAGACAGTTGAACTATGGGGATGCCTTGGGGGCAATGGCTGGTATGTGTGTGTTATGTGTGTGTGTGTGTGTGTGTGTGTGCGCGCGCGCGCGCACGTGTGTGTACATGTACTCATGCATGTGCATATAACCTATGTCTGAGAGAGATATTTTCTGAATTTGAAATGTAAACTCTTGTTTGAAGGGTTACTGATGAGGAAAGGCGCTGTGTGATCACTTCCATGAAATAACGTGAGGTAAGAAGAAATGAAACTATGTACTCAAACTCAAACATGTGACAGTGATAGGAGAAAGAAGCTGTGGTTATACACACCACATAGAATTCTTGCTTTTTCTGCTGATGTGTATAAATTCCTGAATTCCCGCTGCCTCCATACCAAATGGACTGACTTTGACTTTTATGGCTTTGCCAGAAAAAAACTAACCAGCCCAACATGGGCCACATATACAAGAGAAGACTGAATAACTTCTAATGATACTAACGTCACCAAGATATTTCATGACTCTTTTTTACCCCTTTCTCTCTTTCTTCATCCTGCTTGATCCTCCATCCTGTTCATTTTAATGTGGAATACGCCTCCAAAGTATTTTCAGTGTGTGTGGTTTTTTGTGGCAAACCTGTGAGGAGAAACCCTCCCATTTGAATGTGGATGGAAGGAATATAACATCGGCTGTGGAAGTGGGTTACTCCGTTTTTTACTTACAGACAGGACTTCTGTGCGAAGACGTCTTCCATCTGACTTTCTTGCTCCTTTACAAGGTGATTGCTTTTTCTCTAGGAGTTTTTAAGACTTTTTGTTTGTGAAACTTAATTTTTCTACAACATGTCTAGGTGTGGCTTTTTCTTTATCTCTCTGCGGAGTTTGCCACAGGCCCATGCACCTGAAAACTCCCCAAGTCTTCTAGGAAAATTACCTCTATCACTTTTTCAAATATTTCCAGTTCTCAGATTTTTATTCCCTTCTTCTGAGATTCCTATTATGTGGAAGTTGGCATTTTTACCTCTGTCTCATTTATACCTTAGCTTTAAAAAAAAAAAACAAAAAACTTTATCTCTTTGTCCTTTTATGCTCTCTTGTGGAAAATTTCTCTTAAGCTTTTCTTCCAACTCACAAATTCATTCACTTCATATACTCTATCCCTCTTATATACTGTGCTCTTTATTTTGAATACTTCAATAGCTAATATTTCACTTTTTTATGATTTTATTCTTAATTCAAATTGCTAGTATATTCTCTTAAGGTGTTCTTCTCTCCCTTTGCTTTGGAGTATGTAATTTGCAATTTTGGTCTTTCTTTTAATGTAACTTTACTCTTGAAGTGTTAAGTTTTGTGAACTCACATTGAAAGGAGGACTTGACCATTCTCTAGTATTCTGCATTAGGAAAGGGATTTAAGGAGGGAGGTGATAATCCTTGAACATGAGAACCACTGTCCTTGTTCCCATTTGCACTCTCACCTTCTCCTCCTACTGTCAAGATTCACCTCTCACCTTAGAAGAAGAGCAATGTCATTGATTTCTAGAACCTATTTTCTTCTTTTTTTCTTCTTTTTTTGGGGGGGGTAAGGATTGAACTGTGTGACTTTCCCAGCCCTTTTTTATTTTTTTTATTTTTGAGGATGTCATTGAGTTGCCAAGGCTGGCCTCAAACTCAGCCTCTGAGTAGCCAGAAGTGCAGGTTTGCACTACCTCATCCAGCCACTGTTTCCTTCTTGCATTTCTAGTTTCTTCTGTGTTGGTTTGAGAGCAAGAACTTCAACCATGTCAGTTGGACAAACACCAGGAAGTGAAACTTCTGAATAAATGACCAATTAATTTTTTTGTGTGTGTGGTGCTGGGGATTGAATCCAGGGCCTTGTGCTTACAAGGCAAGCACTCTACCAACTGAGCCATACCCTCAACCCTGTGACCAATTAATTTAAATCAAAAGGACAATTAGAAGAGGAATAACTCACATGTGAAGCAGAACTGGCCCCATCTTGTGATGGCCTTGACCATTTACTCCTTTAAGTGACCCCAGTATCACCTTCCTCATGCAGTCCCTGATAGCACTCTACCTAACCTCCAGTAGCAGGTCCCGTGGCCATGAGGAAGGACTCTCAAGTTCCTGACCTCAGTGACCCTATCCATTTCTATATATAAAGTTTCTGAAGAACTTGGAAACTGACACAATCACCCAAGACCCTTCTTGATTGGCTGGGCATCTGAAACATGTGCCACAATGGCACAACCCAGTAGGAAGGGAGGGTGGAGGTCAGTGATGGGCTGAACTCCACCGAGGAAAGCCCGGATTGGCTGCAACCACCATAACTGTGATGGATAGGGACAGGACCTCAGCTTCAGGTTATACAGAATAGCAGGTCTGGGAAACAATGTAGCCTTGTTCTGTATCACTTACTGAGAAGTGTCCTCAACAGCCCATTCCTCTGAGGAATAGTCATTTCCTCAGCAACAAAAGCCCACACTTGTGAGCTCTGCTTGGAGTTTGCAGTGCAAAGCCAAGGCTGAGTATGCACGTACACACACTGAGCTGTCGAAACAAGCCTTGCAAACACTTATCTGCCAGCAAACTACCTTTAACCCTGTTTCCTTAAAGAACTCAGAATTATAATTTGCTACAAGTTGTTTAAGTCAAAGAGAAGCAGAATGAATAGTCTTCAGACTTCAAGGTCTCTGACCCTGAACTTAGACCTGAGTATGCCAGCCTTTTTCTCACTGAAGAGGCTCTTGAACACCACATCATTACTTACAAACTTGGGTAGAACATTCTATTACTGAGGTTTAATGTATTATCACTCATGTATACTTTTATAGAGATGTAATTAAAATATTTCAATGATAGGCTGATCTGATAATATAGACAAGATGCCAGACAGTGAGCAAATAGATAATAATAGCTATCACATATCAGTGCTTACCATTGCAAAGCACTAAGTGATTTAGATATATTAATTTATTTAGGCCTGTGAGAAAATAAAATTAAGATCATGAGAGCTAATAAGTAAATAAATAGTTGGGAAGGTAGATGGATGGATGAGTAAAGGATAATAGACCAGGCAGACAGATAAGAACTAAGAGCTGAGTCTAGAGTCTCTTGACTTGCCTGACACAGGACCCGACTAGTAAAGAAATTCACTGAGTTAAGAATAGCTCCCTGAGAGGGAAAAGTCAGAGTTGTTAAAGAGATAGACAGGGAGGTCCATGTGGTTATCACTAAGAATTGACAACCAGTAGTCTGAAAAGAACAGAATGAGTCTGCAGTTCTAAATACAGTTGGTCAAAACAAACACCATTGCTCACTGCGTAGGAAAGAGTCTTCAGTTAGAGACAGTTGCTAGTGCCTCATGATCACTCCAGGATCATGGACTTTTTTCAGCATCTGCTGATTAGAGCTGGCCTTGAGAAACACAATAGTCTGCTATGATCATTCTTTGGCAAATGCCATCATAAAAAAATAAATAAGTTTTCCTTTCCATTCCTCACAGCATTCTTTTAAAGAGGTACAATTCTAACCATCCTTATTTTGGAGGCCTGAATACTATATCACAGAGATTTGTCCAATACAAGCCAGAATTCAAATCTAGAGGGTCAGAGCCCATAGTCTTAACTCCTCAGCCAGCAAGCACAGATCTAAAACCAATCAGTGATATATATTGCTTACCTAAATAATTTGAGGTATTAAAATTATACTGACAAAATTATTTTTAAATTTCACCTAAATTAAATGAACAAATGTTAAAATTCAAAGGGTATCATGATTAGTACTGCCATTAAGGACAGACAGAAGCAAATGGTAGGAATGTGAGTTTAAGGGAATAATTCTGTAAAATAAGCCCACTGTGCTGACCTTCCACATACTTTCTTTTCCAAGAAGCTCTGCCTGGCCTAAGTGGACAAGATACATCACATTCCTCAGCAAACTACCTGTTATCTGCGGGAGAAATGCAGGCCCAAAATAATGTCAATAAGAGGAACACAAGTTACCCTGAGGGGAGAGACTTTTGTGACCCTTTTCATAGACCAGATCCCAAAACCCAGGAAGATAAGGATAATTCCTCCTAACCATAAACTCTGCAAGAATTTATTATTCCAATCAGAACCTGTCAGCATGGGCCAAGGTGACCTAGAGTTGTCATGGCAATGGGTACCTGAAAACCTATTGTCACCCTACTATCAGTCAAAAATCAAGAGGTGGACCTATAATGGGTTATCTGGAAACTTCTCTGGGATCCCCAATAAAACTGGAGTGCAGGATATTTTATGAAGAAATAAAAGGATATATTTTCCTTTGGCTTTCATATCTTCTGTTGTACTAGGAACCAGGTCCTGCCCTCCACAGTCATGCACATTATACCAGAACCATCCTGAGGGAGAGACCTTCCTCTTTTTGAAGACTTTCTCATTCTTGTCACCTCCACTTAACCCAGTCTTACCTTCCACATCACCTAAAACTTTTCTAACTGGAAATTAAAGAAACCCTTTCTACCACATCAGCGACACCTCTTTGCCCATGTGTCCCTTCCATTGTACTATAGACAATTCAAGGGGTTTGCCTTGAGCCTCTAGGTGAAACTTTGAGAGTTTGAAAGAACATACTCAAGATCTCAGTATGTCACTTGAGGAATCTATGACAATCATCTTCTCATATTTTAGGGAGAATTAAATTTTAGAAAGAAATGATGTCTGATAAACTTGATGACAGGGTTGACTAAGCAGTTTTATTTCCAAAGGAGTGGGCAAAGCAATGTAATATGATTTTCATGTGAGTGGTATAAACTGATACAAAGACAATTCCAAAAGAGAAGTCCTCGACGGACTTAACCAATGGTAACACCCTTGCAATAAATGTACTGCCTCCCCCAATGATTTAGTTAATGATGATTATTTTTAATGTGTTTTAGTATGTCTGTCGGAAATCTCAGCATGACCACAGCATGAGTTCTACCTCAAATTCATACACTGGATTTGAATATAGAGATAACTTCATGGTTTCCTTTGTTAAAACTCTAAGGATTGTAAACCTTAAAATAGGCAGAAGAATAATATTGTATATGAAGAAAGAGTTCCATGGCTAAGAAAATGTTAAGCATAAGACTAGAGTACATTTGAGACTTTTCACATTAAGATTCTTAGATTCAATATTTCAAAAGATACTCTGGCAACCTGAATTACTTTTCAGCAATGATTTTCTACTAAATTAGCCATATTCTTTCTCCTAATTTCTCTTGTAAATGATAGCAATCATTCATAGGCAGGTGTTAACAAATCTTATCACTAAGAACTCTAATAATTGATATTCATTATAATAACACTGTCATGACTTTGGAATCATTAGTAAAAAAAAAGTTAGCAAAGATTATTTTCAGTATGGTTTTCTTTAAAGCATACGTAAATGGAATTGTGTTTGTTGATAGGAGACCCCTGAATTCTATTTATTAAACTACCCATTAACCTTTGGACAGATAATTCAATCATCACATGCACTGTTCTTAATGGTCACTAGGTGGTGCTCCAACCACAATGTCTCTACCTGAATCTGGGAACTGAAAGGCCACATGGTCTTACAGCTGACTCCCACTGAAAAGGCCACTCTTGGATACATCTTCTGGTGTCAAACCCAGGCTTTTCTTCCTGGTGATGTTGTCAACAGTCACTTAACCACCCACTCCAGGGGCTAAACAGTGAAACCATGATCCAGCTCATGCAAACATATTCCACAACCTTCCAACCATCACAGCCTGGCCAACATGTGTACAGGGAAGATTCTGTGGGAAAAACCAAGTTGGAGCCTTAGGTCTGTGCTGGCCTGGCTGTGTCCTGCTTAGCTTCTACCCAGATATCATTTGCACTGGGCTAGCAGCTCAGCATTTGACAGCACAGGGGACTTGTCCCAGGAAGCTAAAGTCCAGAGTTTCCTGGTCTATAAACAAAGCTTCTCTCCCTATTTCCTGGATTTCTTTCAGTTACATTCTGTTCCCCAAGTAAGTTCTGAGCCATTTCCCACAAGAAACATGTGCGTATTTACAGCTTCAAAGAAGGACAAATCTCCATATCTGAATCAGTTTGCAAACATAGGCCAGGGTATGTGATATCCACACAAATGCTAAGTGACATAGAAAAAGGCAATTTGCATGAACCAGGATATTAAAAAGACTTCACAGAAAAATATTTAGAAACATTTCTAAATAGTATAGTATACAGAACTATAGTATGTAGAACACTATAGTATGTAGAACTGGAAAAGGCCTTGGAGAACATCTGGTCTGGAGCTCTCAAACAGTTCCTCCAAGTTCTGTAAGTTCATGAAGGTCCCTCAGGAGCTCTCTGGGCTCCAATCAAGGAAGATGCCCAGCCCACCACCCCCACTTCAACCAAACAGCTCTAGTTTGATTGTTTGCTTTATTGGGGTTCTCTATAAACTTTGTTTGAACAAAGAACCCTACTTTGGATGCCCCCAAATGTGGAACCATTAATCTAGCCCAAACTACTCATTTTGCAGATGAGATAATAAAAGGAAGTTGGAGACTTTCCCAAGGTCATGCACAGCTTGAACTGAATCTTAAATGTAGGAACATTTTGAATAGGCTGAAGAAGGGAGGAGAGTGTATCCATATGGGAACCACATCTCCATCTGGCCCACAGGGTAGAAAAGCTTATCTGTCAAACCATGTAAACCTAAAGACAGTTTACTTTTCCCACCCAGGTTCTACTGAAAGATATTCTCTTATCAGAGACAGACACACAATACATCGCTAACACTTTCTAAGCCCTAAACCCATAACTGATAGAATTGGAAAGGTAATAAATACTCACTTCATTGCCCAAATGAATTTTTTTTTCTTTTCCATCTTTCAACTTAAAGCTATTTACTACTATTTCTCAAAAGGCCTCCACTACAGTCTCATGGAGACTCTAATTCAGGCTTGGCAGTGGAAACATGGGAAGACAGTTGGTAAATTGTATATAACTCCTATGTGGTTGTAAAGTGTTGACTCTTACCAACTTTTGTTTTCTTATTTTAAAAAAAAAATGTGGAATTAATTTCACACCAGCTTTGAGAGCTTGAGTCAAACATATAAGTTGGGCAAACCAACAGTTAGCAGAAGAAACTAACTCTTAAAAATAGTTGGGAAACAAGGAAAAAACCCCTGTTGCTTTTTTATTCTGCTGGCAAAAAGAAAACAGAAGGTGTTCCTTCAGTGTCCTGCTCTGTTTTTGGTGAAAGAAGCCCACCTCAAACCAACTCCAGCACAGAAAAAGAATTTACAAGACCAGGAAATGCAAAAATGCAGGAGGGTTCAGGTTAATGCCCAACCAAGTAGGGCTACAATGGAATCAGCAGGCACCCCCTGGCCCTTTCTCATCTCTGTTTTATTCTGTGTTGACTTGCTCCTCACTCGGGTTCTCTTGGAGGGAGGCAAAACTGCAACAGTTACAAGCACACAAATTCAAAATCCTACAGCAAGAGCACCTTTGGCTCAGGAGCTTCAGGTAGTAGAAATTGCATCTCACTGGCTAGAACCACCCCAGATGTCTCTCCTTGGACATTTTGCTTTTATTCTGATTGGCAGCCTGCATCATATGACTCTCCCTGGCATTAGAAATTGGGAACTTGCCAGAGGTTATATCCTGGTAGAACTGAGTTTTAAAAGATAGAACCAAAGCCAAGGGAAGAGTTGAGGAGGGATAATCCTCCAGAGGAGAAATGAGAGTCTGTTGTAGGAGGAAGGATATTGAACAGGAAAATAACTGTGGGCTCCCTTCACCTACCCAGCTCTGCTTCCCTCTGCTGGTGGCACAAGGCACACCTGATATCATAAAGGGCTCTAAAGTAACTAAGTAATAGAAACCATTAGCTAAGCTAGACTGCCATTCAATTATGCGTTCATTAAATGCTTACTTAGAGTGAGCCACAGTCTTAGACTGAGCACCTGCCAGGAGACTTGAGCAAACTAGCTGCCTGCAACCACTGTCTGAGGAAGCACCACACACCAAGTCCCAGGCTGTATTTGAAGTCTTGGCCTACCGTCAACTACTTTTTCTTCCTTCCTGCAGCCCCAGAGCACCAACCTTTGTTTTTCTTTCTATTCTTTCATGGGAGTTTTCTCTTAACTTTGGCTAGGCATAAGACACATCTTTTAAGCTACCTCTGATACTCTTGAAAACAAAGAACAAGATTTTCTTCTTTATCAGGACTGGAGATACCCTGGGCACTGAGAGAACTCTCAGGATTCAGATGCCTCACTGTTTTTCCTGAGTGAGGAAAAACATTATTCCTGATCATGGCCCTTTTCAGGTTCCCACCCTTAGAGTTTCCTGATCTTTGTGGCATTTCTGTCTCCTTTTCTGAAATGGACCTTAGGGAATCTCTTTCACTCCTTGGTATTGGCAGCACCAACTGCCATCCTGGAGCACTCACTCCAGGCCAGACACTATCGAAAATACTTTAGTATATTATCTCACACAATCCTCACCTCTCCTTTGAGGTGAATCCTATTACTATAATTAAAGAGGGAACTGGGTGCTAGGTGTAGTGGCACAAACCTGTAATTCCAGTAACTCAGAAGGCTGAGTCAGTAGGATGGCAAGTTTGAGGCCAACTGGGGAAACTTAGGGAGATCAAGTCTCAAAATAAAAAGGGCTGTGGATGTGCTTCAATGGTAGAGCACCCATAGGCTAAATCTCCAGTGAGATAGACAGACACACAGACACACACACACACACACTCAGAAGAGATTACAATAGGAGTTTTTTGCATGTGTTACTCCAATCTGATACCTAGCCAGAACCACCTGTTTTATACAGTTGACTTTTTCTCAACCTTATATTATTCATATCCCTTCTGGTAAGTGAAAGTTTCTTTCCACTATCATCCCAAATGCTAGTGTGGTTCCCAGTGCTCTTGTCCCTTCCAGTCTATTTTTTTGCAGTTCTCTATCTCACCAGCCAATGGATTCCTCTGAGCTTCACTTCTGGTAGTTTGAATTACAGAAGAAACCCTCGATTATATTTCCCTTATATAAAATTATCATGTAATATTGTATATGATTTTCAGAATACACCCAGACACATTTAAAGTATATGACATCTGAGATGGCATAGGCTTCAGCCAATCAGAACCGCTGCTAGGCTCTGGCACACTGATGGAAGCTAGGCAAGCACCAGCCCTACAAACTCCCCAGCCAGGAGTCCTGAGATACTTCATGACAGTACCTCTCCCACTCCCACAATTGAGGATAACTGAGTAGGACCAAGTGTTTCTGCTAATTGTGCCATAAAATTCTACTAGGTGAAGAAGAAACAAAAATGAAGAGTGCATACTTCTCTTTTTCATTTCTTTTACACAAACCTAATCAACTTCTTCATGGTAGAGCTGATAATTCTTTCAGGCGCAAGGGATGGAAGTACCCAAGATGAGTAACAACAGTCAAGTGAGGCATATGGTCCACTGAGTTGCTATCAAGTGGCTTTGCCCTATTGCTCATCTCACACTCCAATTATTAGGAAACCCAGCAGCTGTCTACACATCAGCCACCCACTTATTCCTCCCAAGGGAATTTCCATTTGATTTTTAGGTCACAAGAGGGTGACACATTTGGTTTCATAATTCTAGAACACTGACCTAGTCCTGGGAGAAGAAGACAACATCCAAACTGGAACATTTCTACTCTTGCCTGTTGGGAAAGGAGTATGGGGACATGTCAAGGAATGTAAAGTGCCTGCCCTCCTCCTGGGAAGCAGCAAGAGCCTCAGTGTGATGTTAAAAATAAGAACATTGCTCTGCTCGACCCCATAAAATGCAGCAGGGCCCAAAAGAGATGGGGCCAGACTCAAGAGGAAGGTCAAACCAACAATGCAGTTGCTGAAAGGACTTACCATTCAGTGCGTGTAAAACACCCTCAGCTGATCCCCAGAACAACCAAGTCTTTGCAAGGACTGAAGTTCTCCCCTAGAATATTCAGAGAAAAGGAAAGTTTTGAAAAATTATTGACAAAAAATGGGGTATAGTCAGCCCTCCATAGGGCCCATATCCATAGGTTCCGCATTCATGAACTCAACCAACCACAGATTGAAAATATTCAGATCACATCTGTACTACACCTGCCAAAACTTTCTTTCCATTATCCCCTAAACAATAAATAAGAGTATTTTACCTAGCATTTACATTGTATTAAATAAGTAATCTAGAGTTGATTTAAATTATAAAGGGGAAGCCGAGCGTGGTGGCGCAAGCCTGTAATCCCAGCACTTTGGGAGGCTGAGACAGGAGAATCACGAGTTCAAAGCCAGCCTCAGCAATGGTGAGGCACTAAGCAACTCAGTGAGACCCTGTCTCTACATAAAACACAAAATAGGGCTGGGGATGTGGCTCAGTGGTCGAGTGCCCCTGAGTTCAATCTCCAGTACCAAAATAAATAAATAAATAAATAAATAAATAAATAAATAAATAAATAAATAAATAATAAAGGGGAATGTTTGTAGGTTATATACAAATGCTACACCATTTTATATAAGCCCCAAAGTTCCCCAATAGTAGCAGTTCCCCAGGATGTGCTCACCCTTGGTCCTCTGACGTCAAGCTCCTGAATCCCTTCCAGCTGTCTCTGCAAAACCATGGCTCTCCATCCCTCAGTGAGTTCTCCTAATAAATATACACAAGAAAACTCACTATTGCATTACTGCTGGACTGGAAACCAAAAACTCCCACGAAGGAAACTGTTCTATGTATTGTGGTGTATTCATAAAATGGAATACTAAGTAGCATTCTAAAAGTGGGTGAGTTAGTGCTGCATCTATTCGAGGTAAATTGTTAAGTAACAAAGGAAAGACTAGAAAAGGAAGCAGATATGATACAATTTTAAGGAAAATTACAAGAACATATCCAGAAGGACATAAAAGAAACTGGTAACAGTGATTGCATTTGGAGAGAGGATTAAGACTAGATACAAATGAAAGGAAGGACACATATGTATATGTTTTTGAATAATGAGCCAGAATTACTTTTAAAACATTCCTCATGAGGAAGGAGGAGGAGGAGAAACCACCCACCTAAGTGCATTAGAGAAAAATTTTCAACCTTACTGCAGATGTCCTGGAGGAGGAAGAGGACCTTGGATCTACAACCCCCAAAGACTTTTGGTTCCAGAGTCACTTTTTGAACACCTGCTACTAGGAGCTAGCTCCTCTCCCACCTTCCCACTTTGCACCCCTCACCCAAGGGGTCTTTTTTTTTAGTTCTCATTTTTGACATAGTACTTCACAATTTTTAAAACTTAGTATGTTTTTCACATAGGATACATAGATATATCTCATTCTATATAGTCATGCATGATACTCTCAAACCCTACATTTTTATGTTGGTATAAAAGATCCTATGGACAGGGCTCCAGATTTTGCTTTTAGGCACTAGAAAACTTATCACATAATATGTTCTTTGTTATTACTGACAAGTGCATCCTCCTCTACCATTTGGATATGCCAAAATGTATTAACCAGAAGAAGCCCACAAATGTAGTTCTCATCTATCTAAATCTCCATTCAGATTTAGCTCAGATTTTTATTTTCCAGGTTCTGCTTCTCTCAATTTTACCTCAAGCTCCTTAGATAAATCATTCCAAATAATAGCTCCATCTATACATATGCCGAGTAACTACTCCTAGACAGGGCAAGCTGTCCTTTCTAATTAAAGATATTTTTGTTCCTAAGTGGTTCAGTTTGTGTTTATGTGTTTGTTTTGTTTTTTGTTTTACAACCAGTTGTGCATAAATACAGCTATTACTTCTGGGTAAGGCAGGTATTGTACACCTAATGTTAACAATTTTAAGGTTTGATGCATTGGTAACTTATCAACCTAGGTTTGCTTTCCTCTGGAAGTGCTGCCTACCTGGTTAAATAGACCTTGTTTTGTTATGAAGTCATCTCAGCCAATTGTTTCCCAAGAAAAGCTTGAAATTGTTTCGTTTTGTTTTTGTTTTGTTTTGTTTTGTTGTTGTTGTTGTTGTTGTTTGCTACTGGGGATTGAACTCAGGGGCACTCAACCACTGAGCCACATCCCTGGCCCTATTTTGTGTTTTATGTAGAGACAGGGTCTCACTGAGTTGCTTAGCACCTGGCCGTTGCTGAGGCTGGCTTTGAACTTGCGATTCTCCTGTCTCAGCCTCCCTGAGTGCTGGGATTACAGGCTTGAGCCACCGCGCCCAGCCAAAACTGTTTTTTTTTGTTTTGTTTTGTTTTGTTTTGTTTAATGTTTATTGCTTTGTTTCAGCAATTCTGACATTGATGCATATCCTTAGTCATGCAGCCAGGCAGACACCAAGGGTTTACTTAGGAGCCTGATTTTCCTATTTCTGAACATTGCTTATTTATTGTTGTTTAATCTCTATCACTGAACCAGTTTTTCCATCTTCATTTTGACTTTAACCCGTTCCTCTTCTGTACTCTCATCATCTTCTCCTGTCTCTGCCTTCTTCCTCAGCTGGAATCCAAAAATCAACCATTTCAGTGCCTTGTCCAGAGTCCAAAATCCCTTGTCCCCTGGGGCTTACATTGGCCTGCCCATCTTCATCTCTGGGGGTCCCCTGGAAGTCCCTGCCACTCAGTACTGCCCTCAAGATATGCTCCCCCTTTCATACAAGGCCTTCTGGGTCTGGTCCTCTGTCCCCTTCTCCAGCCTGTGACCTTGCTCCATCAAACATCCCGTCCCCCACCTCACTTCAATTGGTTGCTTCCTCTACAACACCCCCCCACCACACACACACACACACACGTGCACGCCTGCATACACACATACACACAGTTCCTCTACTAAAGGTCCTTTTTCTCAATCCTGGTATATTTAAGCTATTGTTTTATGTATTCCATTCTCTGCCGAAGGTTTTTTTGTTTTTGTTTGCTTGTTTTGGTCTTTCTATTGGAGTGGAGGAGACTACAATTTACAACTTGCAATGGACATGAATTCTAATTTCTTGAACAGCAATGTTGATGATTGTGCTGAAGTCCACAGCTACAGCCCACTCTGCCAGCTCCAAGTTATGATTCAGAAGGTTTTAAAAATGAGAGTCCAAAGATGATACCCTAATATTTTTTATTAAAAAATTGTATGAGAGATGACAACCTAATACCCATTTCACATTTAGCACAATGCAAACAACCCTAAACCAACAGTGCAGGCCTGCCATGGGGGTGTGTCATTGTCACCACGGGTCAGAACACATGAACTTCGAGAGGAACATCCTACCACAATAGCCACAGCCCAATAGATTATCTTTCACCCATTTCCCACACACCATCCTAAGGTAAACTAATTGTAAATGTTGGTTTCAGTAAACCAGGTATGACAAATTGAATGAGAACCCATCAGAATAGGTTTTGAATTTTTTTCAGTTTTTGATTTTAATATAAATGCCTGACTGTGCTGAATCATCAAACTGCATTCAGGAAAAACTGCCCAGCCCAGTATGTTAATCATTAGCAAAGGGAACTTTAAGGAGTGGACTAAGTGCTTCCTTGTCATTAAGATAGTACAATATTTATATTGTAAAACTGACTTGTAGCTTGATCTTTAAGGGGGCAGGACCACCAACCAATACATTAATGCAGATTTTGCGTGTGGAAACAGAAGGTGCTTTTGACATTTGGTTTTGTTATATAGAAACAGAATGAATAAATGAACTTTCTTTCTTTTTTTCTTTTTCTTTCTTCTTTTCTTCCTTTCTTCCTCTCTTCCTTTTCTTTCTTTCTTTCTTATTCCCTGCAAGAGGTAAGATGCAATTTGATTCTTCAGAGAGGTATAAAAGTAGTTGAAAGTAGGTTTTTGTTTTGCAGTCATCACCTGTATGGATTCTTCACAGTTGACTTGTCTACTTCATTGATATATGCTTTTCTAATTTCATCTACTTCTTCATCTGCTAGTTTTCCCCCTAAGTTTGT
>PVHX01008501.1:0-83027 GCA_004024805.1 Geosciurus inauris | reverse complement strand
CATTAATGCTCTCTCTGGGATGCAGGTGGCAAAGATTTCCTCCCATTCTGTAGGCTCTCTCTTCATGTTCTTGATTGTTTCCTTTGCTGTGAAGAAGCTTTTTAGTTTGATGCCATCCCATTTATTGACTCTTGATTTTATTTTTTGGGCTTTAAGAGTCTTGTTGAGGAAGTCTGTTCTGAAACTGACACGATGGAGATTTGGGCCTACTTTTTCTTCTAGTAGATGCAGGGTCTCTGGTCTAATGCCTAGGTCCTTGGTCCACTTTGAGTTGAGTTTTATACAGGGTGAAGTGACAAGGGTCTAATTTCATTTTACTAAATTTCCAGTTTACCCAGCACCATTTGTTGAAGAGACTATCTTTTCTCCGTATGTTTATGGCATCTTTGCATAGTATGAGATAAGTATTTATGTGGGTTTGTCTCTGTGTCTTCTATTCTGTACCATTGGTCTTCATGTCTATTTTTGTACCAATACCATGCCATTTTTGTTACTATAACTCTAAGCCTTTACTTATATTAGTATTTCCCATTCACCAATTATGATTGAATATCTTATTTATTTATTGGTAACAGGGATTGAACCCAGAGTGCTTAACCACTGAGTCACATCCCCAGCCCTTTTTATATTTTATTTAGAGACAGGGTCTCGCTGAGTTGCTAAGTGCCTTGTTAATCTGCTGAGGCTGGCTTTGAACTCGCGATCTTCTGCCTCAGCCTCCCTAGTTGCTGGGATTACAGACATGCGTCACCTCACTCAGCATGATCCACTATTCATCACTTACATTCAGGAGTGTTCTCTGCTGTCCTTGATCATGAGGTTGCCTCACAACACACTGACATTCTTCCTCAACTTTGAAAGGCAATGCTTACAATTCTGAAAACTTCCTTTATCTTCCTTTTTGCCATAGAAAGAAGTTTTGGTGAACTTAAATTCTGTGGTGACAAATGAGATTGGATGTGTGCTTGAGTTTTTGCTGGGATTTTAAAGTACTTGAAAGCAAATGAGTCAGCAAGGCAGAGAGTGTAATTAAATCAACATGCATAACAATGAAAGATTTTTGCAGTCTAGCTCTAGAACACAATATTGTCTTCTTCCACCATGAAGATTAAAACTGTGAGATGAAGTCCAGAGAAGACAGCTCCCATAAGGTGCCTTTCTTCATGATTTTGGGCTGCCTCCTCTTCTAGAGGTTGCATGGAGTAGTAGAAAGAACATCAGAAGGTCAAGGTTCATGAGACCCCTGGCTTCTACTCTGAGATTTTTTTTTTTGGTACCAGGGATTGAACTCAGAGGTACTCCACCACTGAGCCACATCCCTAGCCCTATTTTGTATTTTATGTATAGACAGGGTCTCACTGAGTTGCTTAGCACCTTGCTGTTGCTGAGGCTGGCTTTGAACTCGCGATTCTCCTGTCTCAGCCTCCCAAAGTACTGGGATTACAGGTGTGCACCACTGCACCCAGCTTACTCTGAGATTTGAGGCAGATAATGTTACTTCTGCCTGAAGTTCTCTCTATGAAAACTTGGCTAATGGTTTAGACCAGTGGCTGTCAGCCTCAGCTAAGCATCCTAATCAGGTGGAGAGCCCCTCCCCCATATTTTATTGTAAAGTTTTATGATATATAGAATGTTGGAAGAATTTTACAGTGAACGCCCACTACCTAGGTTTTATCATTTAACATTGTATTCAACTTGTTTTTAATCAAGTATCTATTTATCCATTAGTTGGAGAGCCTTTAAAATACACACACACACATACACACACACATTTCTACACTCATATATGGTGTGGAATATATACCTCCAGGGATAGGGAGGGCAAAGAAGGGAAATTATCTTTTTACTTTATATACTTGTATTATTTCGGATTTGTTGTTTTAATTGTGATTAGGCATTACTATCTCTATTACTAAAAAACACAACCCATCACAACAAAATAAATATACATAAACCTACCTCCCAGGTCTCCAACCTCCAAAAATTGTGGTATAGTAGGTGTGGGATGGGGTTTCTACATTTTTAAAAGTGTAGCCAGGATTAAGAACACCTGACTACAGGTCTCCCAAATGCCATTGAGGTTTAATGTTCTGAGTGCCATGAGTTCTCCTTTATTGCCAACCTGGAACTCCCTCTATAGCAAATTTCCTCCAGCTTCTTCTAGATGGGTTGCAGATTCTTCCCTGTTCATCCTGGGCATGCATTTTAGTGCTGCTGCTGGCCTAACTGAGCTTACAGGCAAGAGAAGGAATTTCCCTATGTAGGTTGAGAAAACCTCAGATTCGTGTGAAGTAGCCTTACTTCTTGGCAATTTCTTTTTTTATTCTTATCTATTTTACAATGGCAGCCATTTCAAACCTCCATCCTTAAGCCTTAAAACCACTCCTTTGCCTTTCTCTGTAGATGTTATCCTGGGTGTGCCATATTCTAAGCATCTGCTTTGAGGTATGTGTCTCAGCCACATTGCCACTCATCTTTGTGGCCCCATTTGGTGACACATACATATTGGGTGCTTGCTATGTAGGTTGTAGATATTTGTCCCTCTGTATCAATGACCTATGCAATGTGGATTTTTCATATGCTCAATAGGACATTTATGCCCCCAGACACAATTTGTATTTAGCCATTCAAAAATTAATATTTTTAGTTACACATTCAAAAGCCTAGTGTTTCCTTAAGCTTTCGATTTTAAAACCATATTTTTTATTTTAAATTTATGTGTTAATGACCACTTATAATGAATATGTTGGTTACTATTAGACTTCACTTAGTTAATTAAATTCTTCTAAACATTTTAATTCACTAATAATTTTAATATTTTGTTTTTAGAACTATCAGAATCTTCCCAGTTTTTATAAATCTAGTAAATTAAATGTATGAATGCAGTAAAACTTATGTTCTAAACATTCCAATGTGCTAACAAATTTAGCAGAATTCTAACAAAACTTTTCAATTGAAATCTCGAGTGTCAATCATGCAATTTAGATTAGAATCACATTGCTCATTAATTAGCTACTCTGATATGCCAAACTCTCTTAAATAGTATAAACACTTTATCATAAATAAAAATACTGATATGACAGACTTGATTTATAACATGATTTCTATGTGTTTCCAAGCTCTCCCAGGCCTAACACATATTTATACATTAAAGAAACAATTCTCAACTGCAGAACTGTTTTACTAGTTCTTGAGGTTGGGAGCTACAAGTGTCTAGGTGGGTTTTTCTTTTTTCTTTTCTTTCTTTTTTTTGGGGGGGCGGTGATGGGGATTGAACTCAAGGGCACTCAACCACTGAGCCACATCCCCAGCCCTATTTTGTATTTTATTCAGAGACAAGGTCTCACTGAGTTGCTTAGCCCCTCCCTTTATGCTCAGACTGGCTTTGAACTCGTGATCCTCCTGCCTCAGCCTCCTGAGCTGCTAGGATTATAGACGTGAGCCACTGCACCGGCAGATGGGTTTTTCTTACAACCACCAGGATTATGTAGAACTTTCTTTCATAGATTCTGTGCCAGTGAGGTCTCCAAATTCACCCATCCACATGGAATGGTCCTATAGTCCTCGTGCTTTGGATTCTGGTTATACTTTCTCTAGTCTGATTGTGCTCTGTGATCATCCAGGTTACTTCACTATTAGATTATATTTAATTAATCTATTTACTGCTTGATTATTTTTGCACCACAACTTTTTGAAGTATTTAATAGTCTTATTATCTTGTGTTAATTCTAATGCCAGTTAATAATTATCTTGCTACAAAGGGCCCCTTTCATTATCCCTTTCCATGGATGTATGTTTTGGAAGACTATTAAAAATGACAGCATTTAATGAATGGTAATTAATCTGTGATCACTTTCTTTTGGCTAACAAAAGAGAAATTTAACTGCCTATCGGCATTTCTTGTCAGCATGAGATAATCAGTACTACAAAATGAGTTGATGTAATTCTAATCAAAAGGAAATAAATCATTTCTGTTCATGTGTAGCTTGATCAGAGGCAAATGCATAAATTCTTATAGGCTTATTGGCAAACTGGAGATGGTTCTTAAGATTTCATCACTTCCTTTGTACACATCAGTTTGGAGACCACAACCCCATCTTATTGTTGGTCTGTCTTCCCTCCTTTCTCACAGATTGGCTCATCCATTCTCTCCATCTTCATGGGGCTTTCCTCATTCATTGCCTTCTCCTGTGTCTCTCTTCTCTAACCTTCACCGTTCCCTACTCTTTGGCCATGGGCATCTCACGTCTTGCTTATGGTAAAGAAACCTGTGCTTGACTTTTCTCCTTCCTCTAACAGTCATCTGATATGTGGCCTTCCAATGACAATCAAAGTTTTTGAGTGTGGCCCATGGAAAGTACCTATTCTTTCTCTGTTTTCTCCAAAGAACATAGCTTCTCTTCCCTATTAAAGGTCACCTGATTATAGTTAAACACAATGGCTCCCTCTTGGCATTTCCTGGTCTACTGTCATTTGGGGGGGTCTGCTTCTTTGGCTTTTGTGTCACAGCATTTCTCTCCTCTTTTCTCTGACCAGTCCTTGGTCACTTTATCTAACTGAGGGAACATACTGAAAAGTACAAGTTTGGAGTCAAACCTACAGAGTTTGAGTCTTGGCTCTGTCCTCACCACTTATGTGACCTTGGACAATGTTGAACTTGGCTGAGCTTCAGTTTCCTCATCTGTAAAATGGGAATAACATCTTCCTCATCTGTAAAATGGGAATAACATCTTACTTATAAGTTGTTATAAGGAAAATCAATGTGTAGATACACCATCTAGTACAGTGGCTGGTATTCTATAGACTCTCTTCTCTTTATAGTCAGCGATAATATGGGTATTATCCAAGGCTTATGGATGCATCCTTGGTAATAAAGCAGTCAGCTTTCATTCTATGTAGTGATCTACAACTTGTGTCAGGTTCATCTAGTTCTGAACCTCCAGACTCATATTTCCACCAGTGTGCTAATTTTCTTTACCTGAATATCTCATTAACCCAAGATTCAATATTATTTACACAGTACTTGGTTAATAGAATCTCAGTCCTTATAGTGACTCTGAGATTTGGGTCTCTCTCTCCCTCTCTTCCTCCTGTCCTTCCTTCTCTCTTCTTTCCACCCAGCCAGTGCACACTGAGCGCTCTGTTATGGGCCAGGCCCCCTACTGTGCACTAAGGGTCTGAGGAGGAGTGGGGTAAAGGTGGTCAGAACCCCGAGGTGAGGGTCAGTTTTAAGGTAGGGTGGTGGGTGCTATGATAGGAATGAAAAAGTACAGTGAAGACATTTCAGGGGTCCCCTGCAGAGTTGGGATAAGGTAGTAGGCTACACTTTAATTTCTTCTCCACTCCAAGCTTCCCCATTTCCAATAGATCCTCTAAGTTCTATTCATGAAATATCTTACTTCCATCCCTTCTTCTCCATTCCCGCCACAACTATTTACTCCATCTGAGTATTCCAAGTGCACTAGTTTTGGCCAGACATTCCTGAGAGTTTCCCACATCTGTCTCTAGTCAATCCATCTTCTTTTCAATCCCATTTTCTAAGCATCTGACAAGGTCACTTCCCACAGTACAAATTTGATTATCTCTTTGCTTTGCTTAAAAATCCTTAATAGCTACACCAATCAGGATTCTGTATAGGAAACAGAAGCTACTCTTGGGTGTTTTGATGAGCAAGTATTTAATTTGAGCGGGGGACGGGGCAGCCTAAAATCAGAGGAGGGTTGGGGAAAAAGTCACAGGCATGAAACACCAAGGGTCTACCTCTAAGGTACCCTCTGAAAGTCTGGAGTTCAAGAACTACTCTTGGGTCAGGAAGTCGATGATGCTACTGCCCTATACCTGCCTTCCTTCACTCAGAAAGATGAAGGACCCTGGAATAGTGCTGCAGAGAGACTTCTGATCTTTATGATCTTACTTGTCAAAGTGGAAAACAGATCAGAAAGGCCAGGAAGATTCTCTTGTTTCCATCTTCCAAATCTCACTTAAAGGCATCTAATTCATGATGTCCTAGCTTGAAGAAGTTCAGTGGATGTAGGTTTTAGCTTTCCAGTGTCTGTCTGTTTAGGAAAGAAGACTAGAAAGAGCAAGGAATTGATGGTGAACATCCCACGGCCTCCATCCCTCTGGGCTCTCCTGCCTGTACTGAATGCAATCTAGTATTCCAAGCTATGTGCAGCTTTGTTACTTTCCACTGTATTTTTTTTAACCCCTTATCTTCTTTGTCTATGACATTCTGCCACTGATTGATACTGGATATATATTTGTTGAATGCATGAATGAACAAATGAGTCCACTCTCAACCTACTTCTTTTCTTCTCCTCTGGCCATAACCTTAGCAGGAGTGACCTGGCCCAACTTCCACTACCTCAGAGTGCTCAAATCCTGCTCTTTGTGTGAGGCCCAGCCAAGCCTCCCCTCCTTAGAGCATCTTCTAAAGTCCCCTTGGAACACTTTCTGTTCCCCTCCAGTTCCTCATTGCCCTTTATGCATGCATCTTAGAACTAGTTTACCACTATCTACTGATGTTGGGTGTAGCTCTCCAAGCCATACGTTTCACCTGCCATTTTGTTAACTTCTGGGAAGCAGTGCCAGTTTACTTTGCTGGTGTTTCTCCCCTCCCCCATCCTTATGGTAAAACTCGATTCCCCACTTCCTCCTCCTTTTCTCCAGATAGGAACACCACAATTCTTTTCTTCTAAGGATATACGTTTCCCTCCCTTTTATTTTCCTGTAATTGCAGTTGAAATTTGATGATTTATAGATGTTGTTTAATCTTTTGTAGCTGCTTCTCTCCTGTCCTTACTCCTGCATAGAGCCCCACATGCTATTTTTTCCCCTCCACTAACACGTTTCTTGTTTTAGCCCCAGGCAGGAATACAAAATAAATCTAAAAGATCTAAAAGGGGTGGAGCCTTAGGATGAGAGAGGAAGAATTCTTTGCTTCTTTTTAATTTTTTTGGTGAAATCACAATATGTCGACTGGGTTCTAATTAGCCTTGGCAATGGAAACTATATCTTCTATTCCTCTAATATTTTTAGTTTGTGGGGTTGTGAAAACAATAGTGTGATTTGTCTGTGTGCTGGTTATAGTAAATCTTTTAGAACTTGATTTTACTTTTGTAGGGTATGGGAAATGTGCTCACTATCTTCTTTTCCTCCTCTTCCAAGTTTCCCTTCTTCTTCTTTCTCTTTCCCTCTCCCTCCCCACTCTTTTAAAGCCCTTTGTTTTCCAGATGTATCTGCTTCATAAAACAACTGAAATTCATAAAAAGGCTACTTAATCTTCACGGAATTTTTTTTTTTTTTTAAGTTGGAATAGGCTCTATTTTTCAGACCAGTTTTTGGTTCACAGCAAAATTTAGTGGAAGGTACAGAGATTTTTGTACACCACCCTCTTCCATACAGGCCCAGCCCTCCCACTGCCCACATCCCCCAATGGAGTGGTCCATGCGTTACCACTGAGGAACCTACAGGGACACATCATCACCCAGGGTCCATAGTTCTCATCAGGGTTCACTCTTGGTGTTGTACATTCTGAGTTTGGACAACTTTCTAAAGACATATATCTACCATTATAGCATCATATGAAGTAGTTTCATGTGCCCCTAAAATTCCTCTGTGCTCTGCCTGTTCATGCCTCCCTGTTCTCTGACTCCTGGCAACCACTGATCTTTGGGTATTGTCTCCACAGTTTTGTCTTTTGTGGAATTTTCTATTATTGGGATCATACGATGTATAAACTTTTCTGATTGAGATCTTTCATTTGGTAGTATAAATTTAAAGCTCCCACATGTGTTTTAATGGCTTGATAGCTCATATCTTTTTAGTGCCAAATAATATCCTGTTGTCTGGATACACCACATTTTATTTATCCCTCCCTTACTGAAGGACATCTTCGTTACTTCCAAATTTTGGCAATTATGCACAGAGTTCCTATAAATGTTCATGTGCAGGTTTTTGTGGACTTAAGTTTTCAACTCACGTAGGTAAATATCAAGGAGCATGATTGCTAAACCATATGGTAAAAGTGAGTTTAGCTTTGTAAGAAACTGCCAAACTGTCTTCCAGAGTGTTTGTTTCCTTTTGCATTTCTCCCAGCAATGCAGATTCATTTTTTTTGTTAGAGGTTCAAAGGACTTCTTAAAAATTCATAAAAGGAAAAATCTGTCCCTACAAAGGTGGAAAGTGTTCAGTGTATGACCTAGTTTCATTTTACCAAAATATGAGCATGTCATGGTCCTTTAAAATGCTCGATCTGCGTTTCCCTCTCAGCTCAAATGTTAGAACTGGAAATGGGTTGCAGAGAAATGGGGGGAATTCTATGGCAGTGGCAAATGGGATAATCCCCTCTGTGGCACTCATGTAGCCCATTCTTGGTTTTCTGCTTGTGGGTCAGCAATGCTGGAGGAATGGGGGAAGCAGGTATCTTTTGCCCCATCCCCCAGGTGATTCGGCCAGGTCCCTGCAATTGTTTACATGGTCTTCTTTTCTGGTTTGGATTTAGCCAGTCCAAAGGGAGAATATCTGTTTAGATACTAATGTTTGGCAGATGTACACAGAGGGATTTTATTCTAGTTCTTCAGATGCATTGTGGCTATTTTTCTGTGAGGTAGGAACAGTGGGAGAGGAAACTGGATGATCCTGAGGCTGATGCGAAGCGTCCAATATATATCCCAGGTCTTGCCCTATTTCCTCAATACATACCCCTTCCTGTAATGGTGCCTGTGGGTTGGGGCAAGCCACTGGGCTGCCCAAAAATATCCACAGCCATTAGGAGCCCCACTCTCTATACTGAAATTCTGCATTCAGGAAGAGGGGGCTCTTTTCCCTCTAAACTTAAATGCTGGTGAAATTTCTCCAAGAAGTCTTTTCAGCAAGAGAGAATCAATATCCTTTCCTCCACCAGGCAATTCAAAGCAGAAAGTATGTTTGGAATGCTTTATTATCCCCAATGTGCCTCAATTAGAGGGGTTAGCATTAAAAACCAGGAGTTTCAGAGGATGAATCCTTGTAAATTAATGCCTGTGGTGTTTTATAATAAATCTTGAGAAGGAAGATTTTTGTATTTAATATTTTAAAAACAAGTTAATTAGAAATCAGCTGCATGTTTTTGTTTTTTCTCTTTCTCTCTTTTTTTTTCCTTAATACTATGAGTAAAGAGTTTTTTATTTTGGGCCAATTATATTCAAAACAACGCCACAAATATACACTGAGCATTCATATGTGCCAGGCATCATAATATGCTGTTTGGAAAGGTAAGATACTTTCCCATCCCTCAGAAGATACAGAGTCTAGTAAGAGTCTGACACACACAGAAGCCTTGTATTTTTATAACCATTTATTTAAGTGCTTCCAGGGAGAGTTGTCTCTGGGCATACTAAGATGAATAAAACTCAGACTGGAACTTCCCTGAAGGAAGTACATAATCAGACAGTTATGATACTGTGTAATCAGTGCCAAAGCTTGTAGATGGTTAGCTCTGTTGGGATGTAAGGAGGGTGTGTCAGCCAGTGCTTTACAAGGGAGGCCGATGCTTGAGTTGGTCCTTAGGTAAATGAATAAGAATGTACAGGAGAAAAGCCTAAACAGATCCCTGAAGTTTTAAGCAGCTTGGTGCATTCTGGAACTCTGAGTTTTAGGACGTGAAAGAATGAGATGATGGCACATGGGGAGTGATAGCAGAAGGCGAAGTTGGAGAGCGGTCATGGAGCTCTCGTGATAGGGGAGGAATCACCCTTCATCCTGAAGAATCTTCTGTAGGAGAAGGCAAGATGGTGTCCCCCACCTGCCAGGGAACAATGCCAAGGGTGGGTAAGACAGGAAGGCTTGAAGCAGGGAGGCTACTTCTGATACTGTCACATTAACCCTGGGAGAACTGGCAGCTAGACAGAGGCAGTGAAAGTGCAATGAGGCTGGAAAGAAGAAAGGAGTGTTCAGGAGGTGACATGGACAAGGTAACACTGAGGTTTCCAGCTGTCCTATGAAGTGACTGGAGCAGTTGCACATGTAAGGGTTCAACAAATGTCATTTTCTGCGGGCAATAGAGTACACAGTGATGCATTGAAATAGAGAAAAGGAAAGCCAGAGGAAGAACAGGTTTGGGAGACAAAGGTGAGGTTTTATGTCTATAGTGTTTATCTCTTTAAAAACCAGGCTGCCTGTTTCCTGTTAATGACAAATTCATATGCCTATTTGGTTGCTTGGCATGTGATTGCTAATTGAAAATACTGTAGTTGAAATGAAAACTGGAAAGTAACCTTCATACATTATACAGGATTGCTATGGTTATTTATTTATTAGGCTTCCTATAAGGCTGGGCTAATCAAAAACAGCGAATGATGTGGTCAGGCTTGGGAGGATTTTGTATATCTTGCTTTTGAGATAGCTCCCTGGGAGGGACGAGAAATTGCCTAAATTCCTGGCCTCTCTGGAATCATTTGTTCTAGTCAATGCTTCAGAGAGCAAGGACCTTATAAATTTCTTCTCAGGATAGGCTTGACCAGGGCAATTTTAGTATAAAATAAGAAAAGGAAAATGTGAGATAAGGATCCAGTGAACTTTCTGATTTATTAAGTAAATGCAATTTAACATTTGTGCTCAGTACTTTAGTTCCAGTTATGTAGGTGAGGATCCCTATTGCCATTCTCAGTCATTTCTGTTTCTATGGGGGCAAGAGTTGGCATATTATTTGTGGACTCCCTTTGTCCTTTGATAGCATTTTAATTTCTATTGGTCAGGGCTACCCATTATTAAATATCTATACAAACTTGAACATTGTAGTACTGACCTCTAAGATTACATTCCCACTCAACAAAGATAATCAGAACTTTCTGTAGGTGTAGTTGTACAAACGTTGGTCATGTTGTATGTATTATGTGCAGGACACTATTTTAGGCTCTGAGGACCTAGGGAGGAGCATAAAAGAAACAGTCTTTGCTCAAGTGGAACATACATTGCAAAAGATAGACATTCAATAAGCAATCATATAAATAAGATGATTAGAAATAGAGAAAAATGAAAAGAGTAAAGTGCTAGAAAATGACTGGTGGGGTCAGAGAAAACTTTGGGATGAGGAGACACATATGGCTCTGGGGAAAAGGTAACAGACAAACCCATGTGTAGACCCTGGGGTAGAAATGAACTTGACAAATTCAAAATACAGAAAGAGGGCAAGGGTTAGGGTACATGTAGGTATGATGGAGTTAGGAAGAAATGGCTACCTTTTCCCAACCACTCATGGTCTGCTTATTGGGCTCATAAATATAAATGGAGATTTATATATATATATACACACACACACACATGGTGAGGTACTCATTATTATTCCCATTTGTAGATGAAGGACTTGGATCTCAGAGACCAGGTCTACGTAGCCAGGAGGCAACAGAGTTAGGATCTGAGTCAGGGCCATCAGAGTCTTTCCACTTCACCTCAACTTCAGATCAGCAGGACTGAAACAGGCATTGGGAGTAACTTAAGTGCTGAGTCACTGGCCTCGTAGGCTGGCTTGCCTAGGATATCTGTCTAAACACATTTTGTAGTGGATTTGATGGGGTATAAGCAGCAAGAACAATTATAAAGCAATGATAACAGTACAAATATCTTTGCTTACCACTTCATACTTGTATAGCTGGTAAAGTACTTTACCATTCAGTACCTCATTTGTAGCTTAGAAGAGTCCTCAGGTAAGCTGGACACATTTTATTCTCATATAGATTGAGAGATGACCAAGGCTGGGACTTGGCTCTTCTGATTCTAATTCAAGGCCCTTTAAATCACAGAAACTCCTATTTGAAGGAGGAGGTATAGTTAGTAAACTTAATAGTTCCGCAAAATTCCCAGAAAACATGTTTGTACTTTCTTCAAAGTGCTTTTAACTGTAAAAAAGGGGCATAAGAGATGGTTTTATTCTTCATGTACTTACTGAACTCCTATTGAGTGTCAGACACTGGAAATATCAAATAATTCCAATTATATAGGTTAAGAGGTACTGATTTAGTACAGTGTATTCATTATTTGCATTTGACAATACAAAACTAGAAAAAAGATGCTATGGAAATACAGAGAAGAAGAGGTTAAGTCACTTTGGGGAATTCTGTGCTTTACCAAGAAGATGTCACTGAACTGGGCCTTCAAGGATGAATAATAGAGCTTCTCCAAGGAGCGAAGCAAGAAAGGTTATTCTAGGAAAAACAGATTACTATGATCAAAGATATAATGTCTATGGGAAATTGTGAGTAATAAATGCAACAAGGGCATGGGCTATAGAGGAAGTAATGGTGGGAAATGACACTGGAAACCTAATGTCAGATTGTAGAAGGCCCTGAATGTCAGGCTTGAGAGTTGATGTGTTTGGTCTGATATTCCAGGTTTGCAAGGGAATGGCATGAATGCATTAGCTATGTTTTAGCAAGAAAATGCTAATACCAAGAGGAGAGTTAGCTGGGAATACAGGAAGGGTTAGAAGTCATTATAATAGTTTAGGAAAAAGGATAGAGTCCTGAATTGGCTGTAGTCCCTAATATGGGGGGAGAAGAAATGAACAGGTAACACTGATGAGATTTAAGGACTAATTGGATGTGGAGACACCTCAAAAGGGTTTTAGCTGTATTGGTTTTCTAACATTTGCCCCCCCCCCCACTCTCTCTCTCTCTCACATTCTCTCTCTTTCTCTCTCTCTTCTTATTTTGACTTTCCGAGTGAGCCTACTTCTCCATGACTCTTTAGGTCAGACATTGATTTATTTTTCTCTCTTCTAAAAAAAGGAGCAAAATTATAGGACTGTGATCTTATGGATTCTTTCTGTATGATATGATCTTTGATTACCCCATAGGATCCTTCTGGCTTAGGAATGCTGAGCGCAGATTTTCAAGGACTTGAATGCGATGATTATATTTATGTGCCTTAGATACCTATTATGTATTTGGAATTGTTGTTGCATATTTGAAAACTTGCCTACTAAGTACTTTGGGAAATTATTCTCAGCCAGTGAGTGACCTCTGGTAGGGAAAATATTAGCAGTTCAACCTATTCTTTCTTCATTTCAAGTCTCCCTCTGAAGGCTGAAGGACAATTTAGAAATTAGATGTTTGTGTCAATCACACTTTTCTGGAATATTCTTTCCTTCTACTATTTTAGTAATTGAGGATGACTCATCCTGGCTTTAAAATGTAATTTGTAGGGTCAGAGTTGAGAAAAATTATCCAACAAAACCAAATTATTTTATCTTTAAATTACAAGCACCCAGAATTCATTTCTGTTGCATAAAACATATTTTAATCTCTGAGGTAAAAGGAATTTTTTTTTCTTTTGCTTTAACGTGAACTGTCTCATTCCTTCTTCCTGCAAATTAATGTGACAGGGTAGGAAAGGTTCCCACATAGTCTCATACATTTAGTCAGAAAACATTCTTGGAGACCCCTCCCATGAAAAAGAGGAAGCGTTCCAAGGCAGGTTTCGTTGCTCCTCTATGGGGATGTGTCACTTTGGCCAGCTCTTCTCTGAGTCGCAAGTACTCCTGTCCTAGGAGTGCATATATCAGACTAAGAGAGAGATGTGGAGCCACAGAACAGAGTCTGGTCTAAGGGGTTCAGTAAGCATTAGTCCCTGTAGATACTGGTGTACAGAAGTTAGATGAAAGGCTTTTTCTTATGTAGATTATAACTTAGTTTCCAAAACCATTGACTAGCAGAATGTTATCTAAAATTCTTCAATTCTCTTGCCTCTTTTAACAGATACTCATGTAAAAAAATGGAATTATGTAGCCATTTAGTTTGTGGTGGGTTAGGGAATAGGTATGCTTTTACTTTCTTTTCCCCAGGCTAGTTATAACTATAATTTCTATAGAAGGTAGAAACTGGCTTCCATGAACTGTGCCTACCCTGGTGTTAGAAGACTAATCTTGAAGAATTCTTATCTTTCAGACTTTATAAAGACTCTGTTAATAAGCTTCTTGCATGCAACTTGCCTAAAAAAAGCCATCTTTCTCTTTGTAAACAAATGGCACATATAGGTACATTAAATTGTGCTGTTGTAGAATTTTAGCCACATTCTCTTGACTAGTCAAATGGCCATTCCACAAATAATTATATGTTAAGTGCTAGTGCTTCACCAGTGAGCAAGACACAGTCCATAATGTCATCCCAAGTTTAAGTAACTTGGGTAAGTATTTTGTACATTCTAAAAATTAATTGATGTTTGTTGCTGTCTGAATGTGAGGCATTTCTATCATCTCTTGAAGATGGAGGAATAGAGAAGTGACCAAACTTTAAAAATTAATTGCATTTGCATAAGTGACTAGAATATTGATTTTCATTGACTTGTCATATAAATGTGCAATTATTTAATCCCCTAGGTAATTTGTATTTCTGCAGTATTATCTTTTTCATGCTTCATTATCATCCTATATATTCAAAGTATTGAACCTGTTTCATAAACAGTATTAATCTCAATTAACTTAGGAGCTTTAAATAATATTCCCTTTAAATACATTCTTTGATACGCTGCCCATGTTTTTACAGTGGCAAGAAGCTGTTGGTGCTGATAAAAGCAAACATTCAGTTAAAGAACCGCATATGTTAATTAGATTTAAAAAATATTTGTACATTTATATTTCTCAAGTGGATTTATTTACCTAATAAGGTAAATACCTTATTAGGCTAATTCAGAGCTTTGAGGATGAAGTGCAACCTCATAGCTTGGTTTTATTTGAAGGACATTTAAAAGTAGAACATTTTCTGTCTTGGCAAGAATCATAGTGCTGAAATTTTAAAAAGAGGATTTAAATTTGTCCATGGGACTATAAACTTCTTGAAGAAAGGGACTCATCTCCATTCCCCGTCCTGGAGTTGATGTTTGTTACATGTGTACCCATTTGAGATGAATGGAGATGAATAACAAAACAGAATTTGAGTCTCTCGGTTTTCCTTATTTACTGTATGTATATAGCATGACCCTGGAAAACTAACTTTTCTCCCTCATTCAAGCCATTTCATTTCATTATGTTCATCGTTGGTATGGAACATTTTTATGGCCTCCTGCTGTGACTCATTCTGATGCTGAGTTAGATGCTTCTTTGGAACCCAGCCCTTCTTTGAAGCTGTGGTATTCAGGCTCCTCAACACAAGTGTGCCTGATGGGAGGAAATCATATCACAATGTCCTGTCAAAGTCTGACTTCTAGGTTAAAAACAGAGAGCTAAAATTGGAAACCCTGTGCCATGTAAGTCACCCAAAACAAAACATGGAGGTTCTGTCTTCCTAGTAGCTCTCGACTAGCACAAGGAAGTTGTCTTGTCTAAGAACAATAAGGTGACTGATGACCTCCCCAAATTAAAAAGTCCTGAAGTTTTACTGTGGAGTCCAATTAAACTGGGATTTAACTTCAGAAGCCTCTCTCTGATTTAATTTAGTCATCACAACCAAACACAAATTAAGTTTCAAGTATATAGGTTCAATGGAAAATGGAGGAAAAAAAGCAAATAGGAAAACTTTATAATTCTCCATGCATCCTTCATATACCACTAAGGAATTTGCTCCTTCCTGTCAGAGTAACTCAGAGTTTCTCAAACATCAGTGTTCTTATGAATTATTATCATTTACCCAAAACACCTATTGTCTGTCTTATGGGTGATTTAAGAGACCTCAAAGGAAAATATTAATTATCCTTAGAAACTCACCTCTAACAATACTTCTATGCATATATTATACAGGAAAATTAATGAAGACTGAGAGTCAAATTCTTCGAGAGACCTTTAACACTTCTACTACTAAATTTCTTTTATGAAATAAAAAGCCTGGTCCCTGGCTATATCAACTTGTAGGTTGAGCACAAAGAATCTCAGATCCAAAGTGCCATTATTGTGCTCATGGTGACCTCTCAAAGGCATGCTAGTGTGTGCTCATTGAGATGCTACTGGATGTCATTTATGGTGAGCTTCAAATCTCGCTTATTGCAGAGAATCTATGGGATGCCTCGGAAACTTCCTGAGTAGCTAGTGTAACCATGGGGCTTTGGGAGTTGGCAGATACAAGGAAATATTAACAGCAGTTGGGTAAAGGGTAAGATGCCAGTCCTGCCAAACTTCTGTTCCAAGCAGGGGGCTGTCCTGACACTCGGAGGACCGGCTGTCCTCTGGGGCTCTCTTGTCACACTGACAGGCCCCCTGGCTGGGCTGATTGGTCGCTGGCAATAACTGATATGGAATACTGATGTTCTCACCGGCAGCCGATCCTTCCACTCCAAAGAGGCTTGCTTTTACCCTTCTTCTCCCCTCGGGGAGCCCAGCCTGGTGCCCTCCACCCCCACCCTATATACCGCCCCTGCGCCCCAGGGGAGGTCCAGTCCTGGGCGTGATGCTCTGAGACCGTGGTGAAATTCACCAGGCTGCTTTTACTCCTGCTTGCTCTCTGGAGAGTCCTGTTCCAGACTTCTCAGGGTTTTTACAGCACAAACAACTGCATGCGGGTCTGAGGGGAACCTGAAAAGGAGTTGTGTGTGGTGGTTTGGTCGCCTCTCATCACTTTGCCGGCCTCTGTTCCTGGCGGATTTCTTTCTGCGGAAGACGCTGAGGAAGGCTCCGCTCTCCTTCTGTTGACTCTATTTTTATGGTAAGTGCTTGCCTTGAAAGAGCGGCTCTGCTGCAGTGAACTGATCCGCTCTCTTCCCAGCTAAGCTTAGTGACCTTCCTTCTGCATTTCTTCTTTTCTCATGGATCCTTATCCGGAAGGATCCAGCTGACTGAAATGCCTGGGGTCATTTGTCTGGATTGTCTGTCTTGTTATTTTTTTATTTATTTTTTTACCCTAAACCTGGGCTCTTCGGCTGCGATGGAAACATAAGTGCTCTCTCTTTGTCCTTGAAGCAGCAGCCGGGGAAATGTGTTCGCGATGGTAAACTGCAGCAGTGTGCAGGGAATCTGTGGAGGATGACTGACAAATTTGGGCAAGATGAATCCTCAGCTTGCTGAGGGGCATTGCTGTCAGATCTGCAGGGTCGGGGGTGATCTGCCACATGGCAAACTCTTCCATCTTGCTGGGTGAAGAAGAAAACACACGTGTGAATTATGTCGGAGTTGGCTGTGGGCAGCCGTGCTTTCCGCTCTGCCTGTGGGTCCAGAATGGCCCTGTATCTAGTGGGGTTTACAACTTGGGCAGGAACGTTTGCAGCGAGAGGAATCCTGCACCGTCGGTAGACTGCATGACCTCATTGCTTCCTTCCCTTCTGAGTCTCAGGGAACCCAGTTCTACACGCTGTAGTTTGCAGCCTGTTCAGAGGGTGGTGGGGTAGCAAGCGATTAGCGGGACATTTTTGGAAATGACAATAGAGTTTCACCAGCCTGCTGGGAGATAAAAATGCTTTAAAATCATTAGAATGGTTAAGACTTTTCTATGAGAAATTAAGCAGGTTTCCAATGAAGAACATGTGCAGGGCAGGTTGTTTATTGCAGGGCAGTCCTCTTAGAATAGTGTTCTAATTTTCCACCTGGTCTCCGGAGATTGGCTGCAAAGAGCACCGCAACTTCAAGTCTATTACTGGCTGCCTCTTGGAGCCCAGAGGAAACTAAGAAAATTTCAATTTCACCTTGTTGAACTTGTGCATTGCAGGAGTCTTTCTTGACTGGCAGGTTTTTCTTTTTGTTTTGTTTTGTTTTGTTTGCAGGTGTGTTCAATTATTTTGATCAAAGTAGCATCCCCAAGAAAAAGCTTTGAAGTTGTGATCCTGTTTAGTCCTTTTCAAGTCTTGGACTGGAGATGGGTTATTTCATTTGATTTTATATAGATTTTTAAATATGGTCCCTTTTACTCCGGGAAGGATTGACATCAATGCAATTCAGCATCTGATTTGTGATTTTTGTGATGAACAAGGGAGAAGATTCTGGGTGAAATTTCTGGTCTTTCTCTCTTCTCATTGGGAGTTTGGAATGCAAAGTTCTGAAACTGTCTTGCTTGTTCTCACTTTTACTTCCAATGTCTGTGTGGAGTTTTCTTAAAATAGTGGTGATGACATCAGGCATATGCTTTTATCCTGTTCCCTGGGTCCTAAGTAGATATATTTGGTGCTTTGTTTTTTGGTGAAAGGTTCATTGGATATATGAACGCATAAAAAGCACACAGTGAAATAGAAAACCAGAATTTGTAGATGTTTACATGATTTACATAATGTTCCAGTTCAAGAGTAAAACAACAAATAGGTTAATAGAAGAAAAAAAAAAAAGAATCTTCTTGCAGACTGCAGTCTCTGAATCCTTAAATAATGTTTGAAATACTTTCAGCACTGTTTGGATAAGCTGCACTAATATCTACTCTTTCCTGCACTGGATCGTGGTTCACAGCAATATTGTGATATGACTGGCAGGCTTCTCTGCTTCCTCTGATTATTCTTTAATGTTTAGCTGTTTACTTTCATCCTTAATGGTGTTTTCTTACTTTGCTTAATTTTTTCCCCTCCAGTTGAAAGGATTTTATCAGATGCCTGGCAACCCAACTTGAGGTATTCATCAAGATGGAAAGTTGGATGTCATGGAAATAGACTCCATATTTCACGCTGTAGGCAATTTTAGATGCATTTAGATTTCATTTAGTTAGTAGCAACATTAGCTTTGAGAGAAAAAAAATCCTTAGGCTTTCTTTATTTTGCTAAACAAATTGTTTACAATTCGTAATCAGAATTGTATATATACAAATGTGTGTATATACACACATACATGAATACATAGACATGTATATACAAGCATATGTATAAATGTGCTGTTTGTTTATTTTTGACTATAATGTGCACATATTTTTAATAGTTGTAGTATGCTCATTTAGAGAATAGAAGAAAAATTCCTGAGATATTGCCTAGCGTTTTCTAGCTAGTTTTTTTTTTTTTTTTTTTTTTTTTGGATAAGGATTTCCCCACCCCACTTCTAGATAATGCCTTGGGGAATTTCTTTGAATCAGGAGAGTGCATTCTTCAGCATTCCCTTGTCTCACAGCATGCTGTTATGTTAATTCCTTTGCAGGGTCTCTGAAGGCAGCATAGAAAACTACTGCAGGAAAAATTGATAAAAGCAATGCTGAGTGGAGCCTATTGCCTCTTGGTGTGAGGAAGTCACTGCAACATTTTATTTGTGTGTGTTTATTTTGCTGCTTGTCCTTGCAATTGATTTTGCTTGCAACCCTAGCGAACTGAAGTTATTTGAAATGGGTCTAGAAACCCTAGACTGGTATGGATGCAAGTATTCATTTTTTTGTACTCCTTCATTACAGCTATGATCAAAATGTGCTTTTACTGTTTCTTTTGGTGATATTTTAATGTGCAACCTGCAGCTTGTGCTTTGAATCAATCATCTCCATTTTTCATCCTCTGCTTTTTGTCTTCCCCACTTCTGCTGTGTATATGTGAACAAGCATATATGTGCACAGTGAGAATTGTGTGATGATTAATGAAGAGTTGGTTACAGCTTTTCTTTTAGAAACCAAACTGCGAATGTTCAAACTATAATCATGTAACTGAGTGAAGAAATTGCCCCCATTAATATAAATATAACATCTTGCTTCTGCAGACATTCTTATCATTGAAACTATTTTCCATAGTTGATTACCAGGACCAGAAATAGAATCAGTTTTGCATTTTAATTAATAACATTCTAGATCTGTCTAGGTTGGACTGCCCTCAAAGCTTGACATGTTTGCTGTCTAAAAGGTCTTTGTGTGAAGGGGGGAGTTTATGGATGATACAAAGTAAAATCATTTGATTATATGATACTGCCTTCCTTTGGGAACTGCATGAATCACATCATTAGGAAGTTGGATGAGTTTTTCTGTTGCCTTTTCCAATATAATTAAGTCAATATATTCCCTTTCACCATCTCTCCATGAGCCCCTTTTACAGAGTAAAAAGAATAATGTACAACTCCCACGTAAAGCTTCTTACAGGGAGGTCTGTTCTTCAGCAGAGATTCAAAACCACTTCTAACACCAGCTATGGTGATCTACTTTGAAAGGAACTTGCTATTCACTTGGCAACTCAGACAGATTGTATAAAATAGGAGAAATGCCTCATGAGCTGTGTTGAATCCTGCATTTTTGATCTCCTTACTGAATTCATTTAGGAGTATAGTCACTAGATCAGCCTTGTAGGAGAAAACCATGTCCTCAGTAGCATAATCATTTATCCAGGCTGTCATAAATGTTTATGTTGCAAGTTATACCTCCTGGGTGGTGGAGGGAGCTGGCAGAACTTTGGAGGAGCACCAAATCACAGCCCTAAAATAATGCAAGACAAAAGGGGAAATTTTTTCACTATATTTAGCATTTAATTCTTTAGTCAGGCGGTTGGCTCTTAAGTCTGAATATCCAAGAAATTGTTAAAAACACATCATGACAGGTTTTGTGGACCTTTTCTCTAATAGAAATCTTTGACCCCTCTGGCATCTGCTGAGTGACCTTTTGGCATGTGTGAGCTAGCAGCTTTTCTATGGAAAGCAGACATACTGTAATTCAGCAGGAATTCACTCACTTACATTTTTCCTGTTGATCCCCCACTGGGGACCTCCTGTGAGTGTTGAAGAGGAACTGAGTGTCAGAGACAGTGAGAGACCACAGCCAATTGTGCAGGAATATCTTTAGGACCCCTAGGATTCCAGTCTAGACCCTGCCACTAACTGGCTCCGTGCCCTAAATTCTGTATCTGCTACCTTAAGTTTGGGCCAGATGATCTCAGCAGGCTTTCATTTTTCACAGTAAAAACATTGTGAAATGTTCCTGTTATTACCAGATGGATGGTCTCATCTGAGACAATTGACCCATATTTGATCTTCCTAGAGGGAGTTGACTGTATCTTCCTTTGGCCTTATGAATCCCCCCAGAACTCTGACTCAATGGATCATTCGGGTTACTTAGGAAAAGTGAGATAATGGCAGATCTTCATGAACATGGCTTATGCATGTATGTTGACTTTCTGCTCACTCTGGGACATTTTGAAATGTCTCTTGTCATCAAAAGGGACTTTGAGGAGCATCTTACCTACCCTTTTACTTTATAGAAGTTAAGGAATTTGAGCGACTTCTTCAGGGTCCGCGATCTGCTTAGTGCCTGGGCCAGATGGGTTGAGTGCAAGGTGCATTTGCTCAGAACTGAGCCCCACTCCCCATGTGGCCCTTTCCACTAGACACAGCTGACAGTACTGTGTCATTCATTGCTCACAAAATTGCTTTGTGGCATTGAACTCACTGGTGTCCATTATGCCTTGGTTCATTTCATGCAGATGACGTGACTGTACCAGTCAGAGTGAGTCACATCCAGCAAATGTTTATGGAAATTTGTTCATGCTTGTGTGGTAATGCACTTTTTTTTCTTTTACTTTGAAATTCTGCTTTTCTTAGGAATACATCAGAAATGTTATAAACACTGTGCTTAGTTTTCCTCTGTCTGCACTTAAACAATTTAAATGATTATTTCTGATTTGTAAAGCGGGTGATGTTTTTGGATCAATTTCTTCATACATTCATTAATTTACCTACTACTTATTGAGTGCCTACTGTGTCCACCCTAATGTCCAGCCTTAGGGACCAATTAGTATGAGAGTCAGATGTGACCATCACTCCTGTGGAGCTGAGTCTACTTAGACTTCATGGTGTTTACTGTCTTTGGATTCCCAGCCGTGTTTGGGTTATTCTTTCACATCATTTCTCAGAGAATCCATTTGGAAAATCATTTGCTTGGGCGATTTTGCCTGTGGTTTTCACATAGAGAAGTTATTTTCATAAAAAAGTCACCTTTGCTATAGTTGCAACATGTTTCTTCTCATTTTCCAAAACATTATCTTTACTTTCTGATTTTGTTCCCTGACTGAACAAAAGAGATTAATTAGCTGAACTTGTTCATTCTGTGGCTGCAATTTGCAAAATGACGTTTCCATTCTTTAGTAAAACTAACCTGTTCCTTGGAATCCCATATCAACAGTCTGATTGACACAACTAATTGCAGGTTAAAGACCAAACCCCTTGGCCTTGCACAGTAGGCCAATCATAACATACAGTTCTTGCTTCCTTGTTCTGAAGCACTGGTGGAAGAATGTCCTAGGAGTACCATAGCCATTTGCAGTGCTTAGAAATACACAGTGCTCTTCTGTGCCCCTGTGCCTTTGCACATACTATGTCCTCTCTAGAGACTAAACTTACAAGGCAAGTTCAGATATCATCTCCCTCAAAGCTTTTAAACATCTTTACTGACTTACTACCCCAAACTAAGCTAGGTAGACCATTCCTGTCCTTTTGTATCCCTCAGGACAAAGATACCTTAGAACTTTACAGACTATATTATAATTACTTCTTTCTCCCAAATAGACTTTTTGTTCCTTGAGGGCAGTGACTGTACTTTCATCTCTGTACCCCAAAGCCTGATTCAGGGATGACGGTATGACAGATACCTGAACAAAGGATGAGGAATCACCATCTAAAACACATGTAGTACTAGCATCCGCATAGTTTCTTGGGGCACTATGTGGAGAACTTCATTTGTGAAACCCACGTGACTACATGAATTATAGGATAAAGAGATTGGCATATGTCCTGATGTAATCCATTAGAAATTCTAAGCTAAACTCCAGAAAATGTCTGCAGCTCCTAGTAAATTTTAATAAAGTAAACAACAAGAATTTATTAAGTGCCTTCTACAAGCAAAACACTGTTTTAGGTCCCAAGCAAAGAGAAATGTAAAAAACAAACCAAAACAAACCCAAAACCCCATATAACTCCTGTCTTCCAAAAGACCACAAACCAGTGAGGATCAGTCTCATGTGTAAATGACCCAGTTACAAGGGTCATTATACATAGCATGCCTACTAGGCTTTAGACTTATCAATATGGCAGAAAGTGGCAAGGACAATCCGGAGAGAGGGGCTGGCTAGAGTGAGAACCTAAAGATCTGATGGATGTATCAATAAAGAGATGACTTTGGAGGGGGTCGGAAAGGGATGAGGTGGGAAATTCAGGAGAAGACAAGAAAGCTTTGGGTGGGGGAGATGGGAATGGTGTCAGAAGATCTAATGCTGTTTATGAGTGTTGAAAGTTGGGGGATAATTAATAGAGTCTGGAAAAAAGCCAAATGGGAATCTGTTTGGAATCTCTCCTTAGGTTTAATTAAATCAGGCATCTTTATTCATGTGGGAAGGACATAACTCATAAGACATTTGTTTCTCAAGGATGCCTTGTGCTCCTGCGGGTACACCTTGACATTCAAAGTCATCACAAGGAAATGGAGCCAGCAAATCAAACCTAAGTCAAGCACTTTAGACCTGGAGAGAATGTAAGACTTCTATTCACTGAGGTGTCTGTGAACAAACGGTCTAGCATGTGAAGAACCCCAGGGGTCCTTTGTTACTTATTCCTAATTACTTAGTTACATATTTCTTTTTCTTTGGCAATTAATTTTGTGATATTTACAAGGAATGCAATAGTTTTATGAACCTGTGGAATAAGTGTGCATAAGCTAGTTTCATGGAAGTGAAAAAGTAGCTTAGAAAATTCTGCTTCCAATAGATTCAGTTCATCTCTAAAGCATGATCTCTGCTGTGCGTCTTTGCTTTTTTTCTCCCCCCTCCCCGCCCCCAGAAGACTAAGTACTCATATTTGTAGGGAATGGCAAGTTGATAGGTTTGTGCATTTCAGAATTAGATCTGATCAGAGGGCTTACCACTTTGAAAGTAACTTAAAAAAGATTGAAATATTTGGAGGAATATCTGTAAATATCTTAGCCAGTCTGTGAAAGCCAGTATAGTTTGCTCATAGAATGATGATGAGATAGGAAAGAGGCTTCATGCATTCATTCATACACCCACTCCACAAGTATTTATTGAGCATTTACTATGCTCCATGCATAAGAAACAGCAGTGAATAAAACAGTCAACATCCTGCTAGCTTTCAGGTAGAACTGGGAGAGGGAAACAAGCAAGAGCCTGAGGAAATAAAAATCTTGTTAGATTTTGTTAGGTAAAAAGTACTCTGAAGAAAAATAAATGAAGAATGTTTTGTTCTTTTCTTCACATCCAGCTGTCTTCAGGTTTATTTACTACATGCGTTGTGTTTAAATTATTTTATCTCCATTTTTCTTTCTAACTCACTGTTTTAATATTTACTTTCTGACTGACCTGTCACAGACCACTGTTTTAGTCAGCTTGTGTTGCTGTGACCAAAACACCTGATAAGGACAACTTAGAGGAAGGGAAGTTTATTTGGGGCTCGTGGTCTCAGAGGTCTCAGTGCATAGACAGCCAACTCCATTGCTCCAAGCCTAAGGTGAGGCAGCACATCATGGCGGAAGGCACCAGTGGAGGAAAGCACTTAGCTCATGGTAGAGTGGGGAAGCAGAGAAGAGGAGGGGAAGGGTCACGGGGAAGACGCACTCATCCTTGATCGACCTCCTCCAGCCCCGCCCCACCTGCCTACAGTTACCACCCAATCCATTCAACCCAGGATGGACTGATGAGGTCACATCTCTCATAATTCAATCATTTTATTTCCAAATATTCCTGCATTAACTGGAGCTTTGGGGCACGCCTCACACTGATCACAGACTTGAGGAGTTTTCTCAAGTAAATGAGAAAATGCAGCTGTTGAACGATTTGAGTACCGTGAGCACAAGTTATAATCAGGCATATAGTTCTTGAATTGGTTTAAAGCCAAAGTGTGGTGGACGTGAAAGCACATGAATTTTTCTCAAGGCTTAAGTTGTCAGACTTCAGATGAAGGACATGGGGTAGAAATGGATCTCACTTGAGTCTGAGAGAAACAGATTGAAGTGTTCACCTGGGAGAACTGGGGAGCTTTAAGTGTGGGTAGCTGTAGCCAGGGGAATGATGGGCATCGCCAGCGAGCACAGCTTATTTGGAGAGGGAGCAGGAGGGATCTACAAAGTGAACCCATAGGAAACTTAGCAAGGAATTTCTATTTGGGAGGAAAAGAGAGATGAAGGATAAAGCCACTGAGATATATGAGATATATCAATTATTATTATTATTAGGTACCAGGGATTGAACCCAGGGTAACTCCTGAGGCCACATCCTCAGCCCTTTCTATGTTTTACTTTGAGACAAGGTCTTGCTGAGTTGCTTAGAGCCTGCTAAGTTAATGAGGCTGGCTTTGAACTTATGATCCTCCTGCCTCAGCCTCCAAAGCCCCCCTGGGATGATAGGCATGTGCCACCACATCTGGCAAGATATATATATGTTAATGAGTGACCTTTACAAAACCAGGTTCTGTCCAGTGTAGAACATCTGTGTGAGTTGATTAATAGTAATGATACCTTGAACGAAAAGCAGTATTTATATATTTCCAGAAATTGTCATTCTATCTGCATGATCTTTAATTTAGCACCAATATTCCATTCTGCTCCAAGCAAGCTTCCATCAATATTTTTACTTTGTTTCAAAAAAGAATTAGGATTTAAAGGAAAATATCTCCTGGTGGTAGACAGTCCAAGCTCTGGGGCAGATAATCTGTTCCAATCCTGGATGTGCCACTTACTCACCTTTGGGCCTTTGGCAAAGTTGCTTAGTTTCTTTGTACATTATTGTTCTCAATTATAGGAAGGAGAGTAACTAACAATCCTTCCTTCATGGTTGCTACAAATGATAAATTAAGTAATACCTGGACAGTGTTGTCCAGATGGTTAATTCCTTAAAAACCGTGAACTCATTATCATTCTTGTCTCTCTAGTGTTTGGTGTTTGGAGAAGTGCTCTTATGTATATGTATGTACTTTTCAGCTTAGCAGAATGCCATTTAACAATGATGAGCACACTTTCTTCTCCGTGTTTGTGACTAATGATTTTGTGAAGCTTTTTGGAGAAATCTAATAAAGTTTTTTTTTTGTTTTTGTTGTTTTTAATCAGTCCCTTAGGTACTTCCTGTGATTTGGAATTTACTTAGATTGTATTCAAGTGTGTGTCTCAGGGATGCACTGAACAGTGAAGCTGGAGAGCTGTGTGGCTAGGGGATCCCTTAGAGCAGTGACTTGTAGGTGGGAAAAGAGAAAAGTGAGGTGAAGGAGAAGAAAAATAAGATGGTGGCAAACATGATGGATTCTTTTGTCTCTGCTGATGTTCCAGGAGGTCTAGGGATGACTGCTTCTCTGGCAGTGTCTGATCTCCACAGGCTATTGCTGCAGCAGCCCTTGCAGTTTCCTGGAGAGAGTAGCCAAGGAGCTGGGCCTGGCGTTGGTGGAGGCAGGGGTTAGGGAAGAGCAGTTATGTGCCAGTAAGCCTGTAGGGAGGAATGCCTGGGTCACAGGGCGATGGAGCTTATAAATGTCCATAGCTCTGACGGTATCGCTAGCAGCTGAGGAGTGTCCTAGTAGCCAGTGTCTCTTTCCTCACATCTAAGCCCGGAGCAAACATTTTGATCTTGGCCAATTTACTAGGTCAAGTAGCATCTCATAGTTTAATTTGCACATCCTTTCCTGTGTTCACTTGGCATTTTCTTCTTCTATGAACTCTCTGTTTTTGCCCTTGGTAGGCTCCCTTTTCAAAAATTGAGTTTGGATCGTCTTGATTTTTAGGAGCTCTTTCTATGCTAAAGAATCCACACTTTCTATGGTGATTTTCCACCAAACATTTCCCCTTATTTTGTTGTTTGTCTTTTTTTTTTTTTTTTTTTGGTGGAGGAGAAGGGGGTTACTGGGGATTGAACCCAGGGCCTTGTGCATGTGAAGCAAGCACTCTACCAACTGAACTATATCCCCAGCCTGGCATTTGTCTTTGGTATTGTTTATAGTATTCAAAGCATAAGAAAAATTTAAAGATTTTATGTAGTTAAAGTTGTATGTTTCTTCTGTAGTTTCTGGATTTTGAGTAATAATGAGAAAAGCCTAAGCTACTCTGAGATCATAAAATTCATTTCTTTTTGTACTTTTTGGGGGGCGTACTTGACCACTGAACCACATCCCTAGCCCTGTTTTGTATTTTATTTCTAGAAAGGGTCTCACTGAATTGCTTAGTACCTTGCTTTTGCTGAGGCTGGCTTTGAACTCAAGATCCTCCTGCCTCACCCCAAGAGGCTGAGATTACAGGTATGCACCACAGTGCCTGGTTCCTTTTGTATTTTTATGATTTCAATTTTATATAAATATAATCATACTTCTCTGATTCATACATATTTTGGTTTAATAATGAAATAGAGTCTTAATTTTATTTTTCCCCAGTAACTACCTAGCTCCCTCCAATATTTCTTGAATAATTTATCTTTACCTTATTATATGGTAATTCTTGAAGAAAATTTATGTTACTTGAAAACTAGTTACTAAACTAGCTACTAGTTACTAGAAAACTAATTGGTTGTTTGGATCAGGGTGGAGGTGAGTGGAAAGGCAATATTAGGATCATTTGTGAAATTTCTTAATGAACTCTTTTTGGAGAGTCTGCTCTCTTATTGACTAGTTCCATACTTTACTAGTTTTATGCATTTTAACATATGGTGTGGCTAGTCTCCCTGTATTACCATTTTCTGTTACAGGATTTCCCTGGACCTTCTTATATGTTTATTTTTCTGTAAGAACTTTAGATATTGTCTGGTTCTAAAAGTAAAATCATATTTTGGGGGAAGGGTTAAGTTAAACATATAGCTTAATCTAAGGAGAATTCTTTATGATACTGAACCAATTGGTCTCCTTTGGTTCCCATTTATTCAAATCTTTTATAAATCTCTACAGTGTTTTTGTTTTTTTGGTACCAAGGATTGAACTCAGGGGTTCAATCACTGAACCCCTTGATCACTGAACCACATCCCCAACCCTATTTTGTGTTTTATGTAGAGACAGGGTCTCACTGAGTTGCTTAGCGCCTTGCTGTTGCTGAGGCTGGCTTTGAACTTGCCATTCTCCTGTCTCAGCCTCTCAAAGTGCTAGGATTACAGGTGTGTGTCACTGTGCCTGGCTTCTGTAGTGTTTCTAAAGTATTTTTAAATATATATCTTTCATAGGCTTTTTCTTTAGATAAATTATTTGCTATGGTTTATGACAGGTACTGGCTATGTCTTCTTATATTTCCAGGAGTATTTAGGGGTGAGAAGGCAATGAGAGTGTTTCCTAGACACTGTAGAATAAAATCCCTGGAGGATGTACTTTATTGTAAAATCTCCGCATTTGCCTACATGCATGTGATTGACTCATTTTTCTTTCACCTCTCATTTAAGAAACCCGTATTTTGAATTGGTGATTGAACTACAGAAACATATTTGTTTCAAATTTGCAACTGAATATCACAAATATTTTTCACACTCCCAAACTCAGAGCATCAACTTCTCGGATCCGTCTGCAGAGTGTTCTGTATCATTGTCTTATATTAATTCATTTATAATGAAGCACTTAATGAGCACTTAACTATACACCAAACATTAGGACTATGAAGAATGGTAAAACAAGGTCCCTTTCATTAAGAAGTTTGTGGATAACTGAGAGATTCACAAGAAAACATGTGATTACAATAAAATAAGGTGATATACATTCATGAAAGTACAAGCAAGATGAAGTCAGATATATAAAAGGAAGGGCTTAAGGCTGTTCTGGGGCCATCAGGGAAGGCGTTGTTGAGGAGGTGGCATCTGAAATTGGGCCATTTAGATGAGTTGCTATCAGGTGGACAAAGCAAAGGAGGCTGTTCCAGATAAGAGAAATTAGCAAGTGCAAAGGCACTGGGGCAAGCAATTCAGCCTATGGGTCTCTAATAGAAGATGAAGCTTAGCCAGTAGGCACATACTAAACTTTAAAAGTTTTATATAACATGCAAAAGAGGTTGTACAATAATCTGTAGGCACCAAAGACAATTTTGAGTAAGAGGCAAGATGAAATTGTGGATTATATATCACTCTGGCAGCCAAAGGACAAACTAGAAGGGCATAAAATCAGGTAGGCTAGTGTAGAGATTATAAGAGTGGGCTCAGTGAGAGGCTATTTGCTGTTAAAATGGGGCAGTAGTGTTAAGAATGACACAGGGACCCTATGGTTTTTTTTTTCAGTGATTAGTAATTAAAATCACCTGTGAATCATCAGGTTCTGTTCTTGATGCTAGACCAGCAGCAGCATACAAGATAGACATGTACCCTGCTCCCCTCTGCATCCAAATGGGAGGAACCTGACAGGTCAATACCTAAGCAACAGATATTCCAAGCCATGGTAAGTATGACTGTAGCAGAATGACGGGAAAAGAGGAGATAGATGAGGGATATGTTTAGTCAGGGTAGTCCTCTGGGCAAGATGATATTTGAGCAGAGACCTGAGGAGAGCAAGAGAGGGTGTGAACCAGGAGATGTATGGGAAATTGCATCCAGGCATATGGAACAGCCTGTGCAAAGGCCCTGAGAATCATGCTTGGCATCATTGAGGAATAGCAAGGAGGCCTGGGAGGGCTAGAGCAGAGTCATGGAGAAGGTGGTGGCTATTTAGATTTTAATCAGAGTGAGATGGGAAGCGAGGGCAGTATTTCAAGTGTAGGAGGGCCTTGATTTGACTGGCAGCCTTCAAAAAGTTCTCATGTGCTGCTCTACGGACTCAGAGCATAAACAGTCAGAATCGACTCTACGGAGTCAGAGCATAAACAGATCAGTTAGGAGGTTGGTGTAGAAATCCAGAAAAGAGGCTGACTGTCAGGTGGTGGTTTTGGACCTAGTAAGAGGAGGTAGGATCATGAATCTGGCTTGAACCTGGAGATAAAAGGAGGTAGGAAAATGTGCCCAGGAAGTAAAATGGGCAAGTACAGATTATAGAACTACTGTTAAGGAAATATCCAATATTTTAAAGGGAGATGAGGGAAGAATATCTAGGGAGGGTCACTGTAGCAAGAGCCACCATGGAACCCTTGCAGGGTTAACTTTTGTTCATTTATGTACTGGTGAGCCACACTGGATTGTGTGCGATGATTACATAGAGAATTCCAGAATTGCTTCACCCTGGGAGGCTGCATTAAATAGAGTTAATCACAAGAATATAAATGGTGTCAACTTTCTTGAGCAATAAAATTGATGAACAGGGTACATTGAAATTTAACTTTAAGCAATTTTGAAGCCTGAGAATTTTTAGCCAAGAGTAATCAGGGCCATGATAATTCAAGAAATTGGCAGCCTGTCAGACTGACATGGGAGAGGAACAACTTGGGGGATACAGGAAAGGACCCACAGATCATGGATCTTGGGAATGCACGGAAATGAATTAAGTTTGGCTGAAAATTATAAATTGCTTACCATTATATCTAATTGCTTTTAGCTCAAATCAAGAGAAAAGGCCTGGGTACTTTTCTTCATTAGCAAAAGGTTATAAAGTATTCCAGAGAGTGGAGTCAAGGCTAGTTCCCTTATCTTTGGAGCTTAATGGGTGCAGTGCTGTCTATCAGCTCCCAATAAAATTTCTGTAAACACTAAGATGTGTTCTATCATAAAACTTAAATTGCATTTGTGAAAGTCTTTAATGGATTTCAATCAGGTGCCCCTTTTGTTAGACCCTGACTTTTGAAGGATTTTTAGGTTGCTTATAAGGATTTAGATTTCACCTGCAACACTGATAATGAAAGTCGTGCCCACAGTCTGCCCTAGTCACTAAGCACTAGGTAAATTTCCACAACACAATATAAATAGAGATCAAAACTCAGCAAGAGTGGAGACTGTTTTCTTGGCCATACCTGAGACCAGGGTTTTAGTTTCATGCACATTATTATCCATTTACCTGTGCAGTAAACCATGCACAGTCCTCTTTGTATTGAGTGGGTTCTTTTTTTTCCCCTTAAATTTAACCTGTTATCATCATAAGATGAAAATTAACTCTTTAGTTAATCAGATAAGCAGAGTGCTGGATGACATGGGATTTTCTAAAGCATATAGTCTATATAAAACCTTTCTTCTCTTTCCCCATAGGCAGCACTGATTGACCCCTGTTTTGTATAACCTCCTGGTGCTGATGATTCATCACACTCATGCATATTCACACACCCTCACCTACACATATGCACATGTACATATGTGCATATGTACACATGTACATATGCACATGCACACACACCGCCTGACCCAGGTGTGGCCAAGAGAATAGTCTCGGCTAGTTCTGTTGCATCTCTACTTGCTCTGTGGAAATTTACCTAGCCCATAGAGACTCAGGACATCTGTGGGCATGATTTTCATCATCAGTTCTGCAGATGAAATCGAATATGTTATTCTCTTCTCCCCCACAGACTCTACTAGGGTCTTTGAGTCATGAATCATTCTTATTTTCCTTTAAGTTCTTCAGATCTAATTCAGTGACACAGAGTAGAGCTCAAAAAATAGTTGTTGATTGAAATTGAGAAAAAGGTTTTGGTTATATTATTATCGTTGCCGTGTTGTTTAAACACTTCTGCACCCTGTTTAGTTTTGAATTTCTCTGGGAAACTCTAATGTTTGTACCTTGGTCTTGAGAACTAGATTTTATGTGACAGTCTGTAGCATATTTATGACTTCAAGTTTTAAAAAAATGGGCAATATTTTAAAGGGAAATAGCTTGGTTCCCTTTATGGAATAGCAGAAGCTTGAATAATAGGGCAAAATCCTAGTACTATGTATTTTTGTATATATTACCTTATGCATACATAATAATGTATATTTATGCATAAAAATATGAAGTAAAAGTAAATTAAAAGTAAGGAAGAAGTTCGAAACAAAATGAAAGTAAGAATACAATTAAAGTACATGCCAGAATTACCTAAACCTAAGACACAGAGGCCACAATTTTGGTTTTAAGTTTTCTGTCAGCCATTGGGAAGAATAAATGCTTGTAGAAGTAAAGATAAATCAGTTGTGCAGGATGATTATAACTACTCTTGGCACCAACATCAGAAAAGACTCTCCCAGGAATCCCCATAAAGAGTACACTGTTTTGTTATGAAAGCCATCAAATTTTTGTAATGCTGATTCTCCTAAAACCCTTTTGTGTTTTAACAGCATGGTCTCAAAGCAAAATTGTCAAAGCAATTGGCAAGGGAGCATAGGATGAACCAAGCAGCTAGGCCAGAATTATGCATAGAAGATTGTTTGGATCTGGCTTTAGTGCCCAGATAAATGGATGATATACTCAGGGGCTTTAAATAGGTGTTCCTTGTGGCAGGTGGGATATACAGAAACACTCATCAAAGTATGGAAAGTTTTAAGGCCGTCAATTCCCAGTCTGGACTATATGCTTAGTCTCATTTCCCACATCCCTGTTTACGATCACTCTTTCCTTCAATCAGCCAAACAATTCCTCTTTTCCATCCCGGATCTTAGCTTTGTGCATTGTGCAGGGATGTAGAAACAGCCAGAGCACCAAACACAGCAGCAATTTGACATATTTCCTTGCAGAAAAGTATAGTAGTGTGAGCAATAAAAGACTTTACAACATAAACAACATAAGCATATGCTACATTAGGATGAAATTCTGTGGAGAAGTGGACTGGATATGAGTTAAAGGAGAAAAACTAACATGTAAACCTTTCCACTGATAAAGAAGGGCTTGAAGTTGGACAAAATATTTTTGAAGTGGATAATGGTGGGATATTACAGTTTTGTTTTAAAATCTTATGATGTCCATATGACAGAAATTATATTATTTGTAATCCTATAAACTTATAAAACTTCTTTGGAGGTGGAAAACAAAACTTCTGGAGGATACACAAAGATATTTTTGTTTCTGTTTTCATCTCAAGACTGTACATGAGCAAATGTGTTTGAAGACTGCTAATCTACTCTGTATCATAGAGCTGAAGTGCTTTCAGCTTGAAGGAGTTTTCTTACTCTATTTTCTCCCACGTTTGGCTCACTCTGCTCCAGATGAAGTGGACTCCTTGCTGCTCCCCCTGCATATCACCAGGCTTGTGCTACTTAACTTTTTGTCACCGTGACCAAAATACTTGACAAAAACAACTTAGACGGGGAAAGATTTATTTTCAGAGGTTTAGTTTCAGAGGTTTCAGTCTATGGTTGGCTGGCTCCATTGCTCTGGGCCTGAGGTAAGGCAGTAAATCATGGTGAAAGGGCATGGCAGGGCAAAGTTGCTCCATTCATGGCATCTGGGAAGCAGAAAGCCAAAGAGAGAGGGAGGGGGCCACAGATGAGAAATACATTTCCAGGGCATGTCCCCAGTGACCTACTTCCTCCAACCCTGCCCCACCTCCTACAGTTTCTATCATCTCCCAGTAGCCCATTCAGCTATCAATAGATGGATCCACTGATAAGGTCAGATCCCTCATGGCCCAATCACTTCCCAAAAGCCCCACTCTGAACACTGCTGTATCAGGGACCAGGCCTTCAACACATGAGTCTTTGGAAGATATTCTAGATCCAAACCATAAGAATGTACTTTCTAACACCAAATCTTTGTGCTACTATTTCCTTTCCAGAGATCACTCTTCTCTACTTACCTTCTTGACTGACCTTTTACCTCCAGGTCTGCACTCAGATTGTCTATGAGGAAAGTCTTGACCACCTGCTTAAATAGTACCACTTCCCATCTCTTGATGTGCACAATTTCCCTGGAGGCTTTATTTTTCTCCTTAGTACTTACCATCTTCTCACATATGGTATAGTTTACTCACTTGTCTTCATGTTACCTGTCTTCTTTGACAGGAGAGCAGGGAGTTTATGCATAGTATTCCTTGGTGTTCTCCGCTGCCAGGAACAGTGCCTGGTATACTGTAGGTACACAGAAACGATTTACTCAATGAACAGACTTGTATTTTGTATAGTGTTCATAGATCAAGTTCAGTGTTACCTTTACATTTTATTAACAACATAGTAAGTAACAGAGAATAATTAATGTTTTTTAAAATATAGGCTCTTAGGTAGACTCAATCATTATTTTATGTTATACTGAATTTGAGTTTAAATTTTTCTTCCCTTACTTATATTTTCCTTTTTTCTTGGCATTGATTTTAATTTAAATTTATTTTTGAATTTATCTTGTTTGAATTTTTAATTAAAAAGTTTTTAAAATCTTGATCAAATACCTGTGTGTCTTAAACCATCCCAGATCCATTTTAGAGTGAGTTGAAGTCAACATAACTATGTGCAGCTGGGCTTTGTGGCTGACTGCAAGACTAGAGGAGGAGATGGTATTTAGGAAACTTGGGTGCTGCCTCTGCTTCCTATCTCCTCCACCTCCTTCTCTTGGGAATATTACCTCCTGGAATATGACCAATGGGAATAAAAAAACAAGATGTTTGTAGAACCACTTCAACATGAAAAAGCAGGGCTGTTAGCATGCCTTCTTACCAAATGTGAACTAAGCCTGAGGGTGGAAGGACAGAATTCTGGTGAGAAATTGCTTTATTTTTCTTTTCTTCTTTTTTACTTTGAAATCATTACAATTCAATATTTTGGGTTTGAAACAATTGACCTTCAAAATTATTTCTTTAGCACTCAGAAATAGACTGCTATAGTTCATTGAGTAATCTACTTTTTTTTATGATGGAGACTAGAGGTAAAGTACACTTAAAATAATAAATATGTCTTTTTATAAATATTTGTGAAAACATTTTGGTCTCATATTTACTGTTCTCACTCTTGATAGTTCAATAGCTTTGGATTTTTTTACATTTGCTAAATATGGCATATTAGTTATTTTTAAAACCAATTTATTGAAGTATGACTGACATACTAAAAGATGTACATGTCTAATATTTACAACTTGATGAATTTGGAGATAAGTACATACCCATGAAACCATCACCACAACCTGTGCCATAACCTTATCCATCCCTTCCAAAAGTTTCCTCTTTCACTCTGTATTTGTGTGGGTGTGTGAGGACCACTCTCCCTAAGATCAGTCATCTTACCAAACACAGTATTGTCATCTACAGGTATTATGTTGTACAGGAGATTTCTAGGGTTTTTTCATCTGAATTTGTTTTCTTCCTCATTCCTGGTGGTAAATTGCTCCTCTGGAGCGGGAGGGTCATTTGGAGCACCAACAGGCCCCCTATGGAGTCAAAGAAGGGGAAATTAATGCAAAGAAATGTTGTATCCATCCCTATTCTGTATAACTTTCTTTCTTTCTTTCTTTTTTTTTGTTAAACTCTGCATTCTTGGCTAAGTAAATTAGGAATTTATAGTAGAGGCATGTATATGTGTTGCTGATGATGTTAGAGCTGTTGGTGGTGATATTGATGGTTGTTGATGTTGGTGGTGGTTGTTGGATGTTCTTAGCTGTTGATGTTGGGGTGGTTTTTGATGGTGTTGATGGTGGGTTTTGCCAGTGATGCTGAACCGGCAGTAGGTGGTTGAATAGTTGTTGCTGGTATAGTTGGGACAGTTGTTGGTGATGAAGGTCATCATGATGGTACTGGTTGTAATGGTGAAGAGGGAGGAGGAGGAGGTAATGGTAGTGTGTAGCATTCTTTCCACCAACCCATAGTAAGATCTATTGTGCTACATGAATTAAATATAGTTATTTTTATTTACATATAATGATTGTCAAAATAGCTCTGGAAGTCATTGTTCTTATTAAGCAAGTGACTATATCCATATTTCTCAAGAAACCCTAAGATTTCCAGGAACTTCCTCAGGTCAGAATGTTAAGACCACTTTTCTATTTGTGGTCCTTTGGACTCCCTCCAGCCTTTAGCAAGTCGAGCTGTTGAGCTGTTTGTGTCTCTGGTGGTTGCTCATGCACACACAATTTCTTTAACTCATATAGAGTCTCTGTTTCTGTCAGGCTAAGATATTTTCAGACTATTATATTATTACCATTCCAAATCCCTCCAAGCAAAGGGCAAGCCTTGGTTTCCCCTGGGGGTTAGCCTGTCTTGCAGCATTACATCTTAATGCTACATTGTGTTTTTCAACTTTCTTCACACACAGGGTTTCTCATTGCCTCCTTGTACTTATGGGAGATGGAAGGGGTATTACTGTCTTTCTATATCAGTTGAAAGTATGTTTCACAGATAATAAAACTAAGATGCAGATGAAATGAATTATTCAAGGTCAGTAAATCCCATACAGGATCAGAAGAAAGACCCCATTCTCCTATTTCTTGATCCATTTGCCAGCCCTATTCTTCTTTGCCTATGGGCAACAACCTGCTCCTCCCCCTCTGATAGCAATGCCTCAGCTTCTTTTCCTGGCCTGGATCATTAAGTCCTTGATGTGGATCAGTTCTTCAGCTCTTGTGCTGACCTCAAGTATCAGGTCAGCCTCTATGTATAACTTTCTTCCCTGATCTTACCAGTACTTGGCTGTGTACTTTCATGTAATCCTAACAGATTGCATTCATATAAATCCTGATTCCTTTAACAAATAAAAAAATCTTTAGTTTTAGAAAAATGTACAAAGTATCGTCAGCATTTCCTAGGAATTTTTTTTGTGGAACCTTATGTAATATAGAAAGACAAAGTTAAAAAAAAAATCCAGGCATATTTTACATAAAATATAATTCACCCACTTCAAGTGTACTGTTTGGTAATTTTTAGTAAATTTACCAAATTGTGAAGTCATCATCACAAATCAATTTTAGAACATTTTCATCACCCCGGTAAGATTTATCATGCCCATTTACATCAATATTCTTGTTTTTTTCCTAATTTTTAAGGGGCTCTAAGCTTACCTGACAAAATGCACAGAGAACAGTAATGACAGGAAAGCAGGAGGGGTAGGGCCAGTATTGTATCCTTTATCAAAGTATGAATGATATTTTTATTTTAAAAAGAAGCATCCTGGTGGTATTCCTCTCTAATTCTTCATACATTTTAATTTTTATAAATGTAAAAAGATGTTAAAATGGGATTTGGTCTACCTTGGTTTTGACTGAGATCCTAAACATCAAGAATGGTATACTAAGTTCCCCCATTATCAGATACTCATTCAGAATATGGTATGAATTTTGCCAGAACTAGTTATTGTCCATCCCATGTCTGAGGTTGAAGTTGGCATCCTGATGTATGCATAGGGATTGGAGGAAGGCGCTCATCCTTTACTCTAAGCCAAGTGAGAGGAGCTCACGAGTTTGGTATGCACTACTTTCTGGAATTGGGGGACATAAGATTCTGGAGTATCATAGGTAATTCTTAAAGATCACACAAAGTGATCCGTTTGTAGTTTGGCCATTGGGGAAACACTATTATATAGAGAGCTTTGGCATCTAACAAGCCTGATTGTAGTCTCTCCATGACCCTCATAGCAAGTTACTTCCCTGAGCTTTCAGAGTTTTTATGGCTAGTATTTGTTGTAGAACAGTCAATGACTTTGACAAGTCCTGTAATTTTTATTTCAAGTATGTTTGATCTTTGATATTAATTGGAGAATAGATGAATATGAATATGCTATGTAGACAATTAATATTGACTATTTAACTGGAGATCTTAAATTAATAGGTACCTTAGCTTTAGCATATAACCTTCAATATTTCATAAAACCTATAGTATCTCATGTACTTACTTTCTTACTTGAGTTGCATATGTCACAAATTTTATAAGCCTGTTCTCAGATATGTACTTTGAAAGTGTAATTAAAATGAGTATCAATGATAATTCTGACTAAAATACAGATTTACCAGTTTTAAAAAAAGAATACTACAGGCATTGTGTTAATAAATAAGGATTTTTATTTAGCAAATAACATTATGTGTATGTGTGAATTTGTATTTACTTTTGCCAGTCAACAGGAAAATCTTTTGAAATTAAATATTTACCACCACTAAACTGCAAATAACTAGAAAAGCTGACATAAATAAATACATAAAACTTCAAAAAAAAACAATACTTTTATCTGTTTATGCCATGTGTGTACAGAAATGCCTCTTGCAAGTCAGCAGATGGTATCTATGGATGTGAACAGGAAAGTTTTATAAAAATTTGACAAGAGTGCAGTTTGTTTTAAAACCTCTTTAATTTAACTATTAATTCTTCCTTTAGTGTTCCCAAAGCATTTAAAATATATAATTGTCATAGTGCTAATCACATAGCTTAATATATTTTTTTGTTCTTTCCCACCACATTTTATTTAACGAATCTGATCTTATTAATCAAGGCAAATACTGGACCAGCATCAAAACTATACAGATCAACAAATTATTACAAAAAGAACATACCACATAACTACTATTTATATTAAGAAATAGAATATTAATGATGCAACAGACAATACCTTCATGTCCTCTTGTTTTCACTGTGCCCTCCAGTCTCCTTAGTGGTAACTACTTTTTTTTTACTTTTGTCACTTATGTTTTTTTAAAAAATTATTCTAATTAGTTATACATGATAGAAGAATGCATTTTGACACATTGTATACAAATGGAGCCCAACTATTCATTTATTTGGCTGTACGTGATGCAGAGTCACACTGGTCATGCAATCATACATGTACATAGGATAATAATGTTCATCTCATTATATTATTTTGCTCATTCTTTGACTTATCTAAAAGTATATACTAAAGCTGGACGTGGTGGCTCACACCTGTATTCCAGAGACTTGGGAGGCTGAGGTAGGAGGATTTCGAATTTGAGGCGAGTCTCAGCAACATAGCAAGGCTCTAAGTAATTTAGTAAGATTGTCTCAAAATAAGAAATTAAAAGAGCTGGGTTGTGGCTTAGTGGTTAAGTACCCAGTACAAAAAAATATTAAAACTATATAGCATGCCTATTCTATGCCATGCAAACTGTTAACTAGTGGACACGTGCAGAAGTGAATAAATATGGCATAATCTCTGTTCTTATGGAATCTGGAGTACAGTGGGACAGACACATGAAGGACACACAGGAATTAATAGTGATGCCAAACTATAATCATTGCTGTGAATAATAAGAGGCAAGTAGCATGAGAGAATACCTGGAAAAGCATGATTTATGTCAGGGAAGATCTCTCTGACAAATAAGATTTATGTGAAGATCTGAAATATAAGTTGACATTCATCCATCTAAAGTAGGTAACACAGTATTACAGACAATTGGAGCAGCATACACCAAGGCCCTGTGGTGGAAGGAGGGTAAAATATGTCAGCAGGAGGCAGGAAGTGGACATGGGTAGTTTGCTCAGAGGTCTGAGAGTAATTCAGTTGAGAGATGAGCTCTTTAGACTCGATTTAAAATAGGTTAGTGGCAATGAAGTCATAAGTGAATGAATTTTTAGATATTAGAAATAAGTAGAAGTTAGATTTAACAGTTGAGTCAAGTATAAAACCTGGGTAGAAAGGGGAAGGTGGTATTGCTAGTTAGGCTATTGGTAAAAGTGGATGAACTGGAATCTAGCAGATTAAACTATTATCATTATCTTCTATTGCAAGGAAGTTTGCAAACATATATTCAAGTTTTAGGTGCACTTTTTTTTATTATGCTGCTCACTTTTTCTAAGCTTTTCAATTGTAAATTTATTAGCATTGAGGATTATTTCCTCTTCCCTTAGTTCTTATCCCTCTAAACTCAGTGTCAAGTAAATTTTAGTTTTTAAATTTAGAGATTAGAACTTCTGATTTCAGAGACAAAAAAAGATTCTTTGATATTTACTTTGTGGGAAATAATTTAGGAACAGTATTCTTGAATGCAAAGCTTTGTAAGTAATTACTTACCAATTTACCTTTGGGTTATCATTTTATGTGAATCTTAGAAAATACAAAATTTGATGAGTAGCTTGATTGGGTATTAATGCGGTATCTTAAGTTTATGCTATAAAGGCCTTTCAAAATGTACATTAAAGTAATATACATTAAAAAGTAAGCGGCACTTTATTATTTGGATCCGGGATACACTTGCAAAACTTGTCTGCTTGGTAAGGCTAAAACACACAGATACATAGTTGGCATTCTAGCTGTAACTGTGGTATATGAGTAATGTAATTGGTTTGAACAGGCACAATTGAGGGTAATCCCCAAGAATAGTCTAGTTGGAGCCGAGGTCTAGATGTGATTTAAGATCTTAAATGAACTATTGTTTTAGATAGTATTATAAAGAAACTAAGACTCAAAGCAGTATTATAAAAAAGGTATAAGTAGGTTTATTAAACAGCTGACTTAGCTATGTATCTAATCAATTAAAATATATATGAAATGAGGGTCTTATTATAATTTAGTCACCAAATCTCCTTACTAAAGGATAGGCAAACTTTATAGCTGTGAGACACAAAAAGAAACTTTGTTGTTCAATTGTTGGATTCCATACTTGTGTCTGCTGAAGTGGTCATTGATTTCCATACTGCAAACTTTCTTGATGTGGCCAGAAGAACTAAAAGCCTTCGTACTCTAAAAGAACCACTTTTGTTGGTGAATGGAAAATATGGTTAAGGAGAATACTTTAGAAAATATGATATGTACATTCCTTGAACATCTTATTTTGACCCGAAACACAAATTAAACTGTTTAGTTAATCTGTTATTGCTGTGCTTTTCTTTAAGTAAGGATCCATTCATTTGTGTTTTTTATTCTCTTTCTTGCATGAAACCATGCCTGTAATTCCTTACCTGTGATGACTTGGTCACTTGTGAAAACAACCTAAGTGCAGAAATCATCTAGCCTTTTATGACCTCATCCCAGGGTTTTAGAAGTTCCCTCATGAGTATACAGTTGTTCTTCAACACTGTTTCTATATGTGTGACTCAGCCTTATCAAGTGTTTCCAAAGCTTTCAACTTATTTTTCATAGGAAGATCAACTTAATTTTCACTCTCACATTTCATTAGTTTGCATGGTATTTAATTAATATCACATAATTAAAATAATAAGTAAAATGGTATTAAAAGTTTTGAAAACAATCTTGACTAATTCTTAAAAACCAGAAAGCTTCAAAAAATAAGGAACAGAAATGAACTAATGTGCTAACGATTGGCCAATTTAAGCTGAGAATTTTGCAAGCTATGAGCAGCTCTATGCTTTATGGAGGGAATGGAACCTGTAGCTTAAGTTGAGGTCCCATAACAACTACTTTTTTTTTCTTGTGCTGGTTTCAGGCTCGTTAACCTTCAATTTTATGCACTCAATCAGAGAGTTATAATGCTGCTTGGAATAGTTTCTGACACAAAATAGTGCTGATAATAATACTTTACCAGTCAACTCTGAGCAGGATTCAGTTTTGTCTTTTTAGTTGGCAGAATTATGGATGATTCTTTTTCTCTGCTACAATTGCATTTGGTGTCTCACCATGTGCCTTGTGTTCTCCAGTAACAGGGAATTTGCATTCACGTTTGGTCATCTCTTTGTATCTCCTTCTCAGGGTTTTCTTTCTTGTTAGCTACCTGCACTTTAATGCAAGTCTCAGCTTTCTACCCTTGACCACGTAGATTCCTGCACTTGACCTCATAAGCACAGTGTAAGTAGTCTATTCTCCAGTTACTTTGGCAATATTAACCTATAGCCCTATTCTTATCAGTTGTGCTTTGAGTATCAGTGAACCATCCAGTGGTCATTTCTAGTTTCTCATGTCTCATCTTCTAGAAGGTTGGCATGGTCTATAAATCAAGACCTTGTGGGTTATGATGCAAAGAGTTGGTTTGTGTGCAACTATGATAGGAAAATTTATTCCTTTAGGATGTAGTGTGTGATTTTCTGTTTTTTCCTTCATAGGAGGCTCTGTTGTGGCTCAGGACTCAGAATTCATGCCCATGGTTCACATGCAAGACTACAATTCTTTCCTTAAAACTACATGTCAGTTTCATAATAATACAATGAATATGTGTTAGATAATTCATGTGTGTTAACATGTAGCCAATGTTTAATATGCAGTGTATGCCTATGAATGTATTAATGGTTCTTTTAAACCCCTTTAAAACTCTCCCCTTAGATCTCTAGCCTCTTCATTCCTCTCATAGTTTGAAATATTGAAGCAACCAATCACAGTTTCAACTGTTCCCTCTTGCCTTTGATTTTTGCCTTTTCTTTTGTTGAAATGCTTGTTCCATTGTTTTCTCCACTTGTCACTCTAATATATCATTCCTCTAAACTTATTCAACAGCAGCTTTTTTCAGGAAACTATCCCTGGTACTTCAGTTTGGGCTCATTGCCCCTGATTTTTGCTAGCATGATGACATTTTATAGAGTTATTTAAAGTTAACTGTGTATGATACACTGCATTGTAAGTCTTTCAAGGTGAGCAGTCTCATTTATCTTCACACATGAGACTTAGCAAGGTGAACATGCTAGGCGCTTAGCATGCGTCTGTTTAACTGAAGAGCCACGTGCCGAAGTTTGCATTCTGCAAAGTTCAAAACAACCATTCAGGTATAGGATTCTATCTTAAGAATAGGCCCTTATAAAGGTTGGATTTAGAGAGCAGACACTTGGCAAGGGACTAAGAAAGGTTAAGTTAAAATTGAATTTTTAATGTGTTTGAGGAGTAACAGATTTATGTCATGGCTACAGATAAGTATTATCATGTCAGACCTTGAAAAATTTGGGTCAGCATAAGTAGTAGATATATAAGTGGAGGAAGCTTAAGTATTGTCATTTAAGGTTGGGCGTCTTAAATCATCCTAGGCTAATTTTTAACAAACCTATAAATCTTAGATTATTCCCTGATAGCTAAAAAAAGGGAAGATGGGGAAGTTTTCATGTAGTGCCAATACAGTTAATTTATTTTTTAAGGTTTTAAAAAATGTTGATTATCAATGAATTTCATCATTATAAATGAGACAAATAATCAAAACAACCATTTAATTACCTAATACGGTAATACATTAGTGAAAAAACATTAAGTAGTCTAAGATTTAGAGAATCTGGCTCTATTCCCAGAGATGCCTTACTCTAGGTTTGTGACACTGAGTAAATTACTGAATCTATCTCGGATTCAACTTCTAAATCTATAGGTCAGTAGTTCTCAACGAGTGGTGATTCATTCTCTCAGGGGACATTTGACAATGTCTAAAGACATTTTTTGATTATCACAATTTGGAGAATGTTCCTGGCATTTAGTGGACAGAGGCCAACACCACAACTAAGATCCCACAATGCAGTTCCCAAGAATGAAGGATTTCCAGCCCCACATTTCAATATTGCCAAGACAGAATCCCTGGGATAGTTAATCTATGATAGAATTTACCACCCTAAGTATTTCTCATTCTCAAATTTAGGCTGATCATATTTTTGAAGTTTTAAATGACTCAAAAATATAAAATTGAGTGTATTAGATAAATTGAATTATCCAGTAGTTCTTTAAATGATGTCATAGTAATTTTCAATGAATTATATAACATAAGCAGAGAAGAGTAATTATAGCCCAGATTTACTACTATATACTTTTTCTGGCTCAGCATTCTCAAATATTAGTTCAATATAATTGTAGAAAATCGAGCACAGATTATTTCTTCTTTAGTAGTATGACAGTTTCTTACTGCTAACTGTCAGGTATTTATAGGGAAGGGGAAAACTAATGTTGGAGAGCTTAAATGCTATAATTTAGTTGAAAACTATATTTCAGTAAAGAATAACTTTCAGAGATGTACATACATTTCTCTGATTTAAGTAAGATTCATCAGTGATATAAAAGTGATATTTTGGTGTACTGAATTTTATAGCTTGGGATAGTTCAGAATGAACAACAATGTAGTAGAATTGTAAATTATATTGGAGGAAATACATGTTTGGAAATTCTTGGTAGTAACTAATGGCTATGACTTATCTGCATTGTATTTTTATAAAATAAAGTTTGACATGAAGAACCCAAGAACCAGTTTCAAGAGCAACCACACAGATACCAATCACATTTTTGTAATTACGAGTTTTTAATTTGTTGTCTAAAGTGTTTTATAAAACCTCTGGTGAAAACATGGAAGACGTGAGGTGACTTCAGAAAGAGAAGCCGGCATGGTTTAACTCTTAAGTTAAGCTATCAGGTTTAACTCTTCTTGTTGGGCCTATTCACCCTATTTCTCCTCTTGCGTTCTGCCTACTCTTCCTCATACACACTGGAATTGGCTTGAATGACTCATTGGAGTTCCCAAATTGGAGCTCATGCCAGTCCTTAGATGGTGAGGCCTTGTCTTATCTTTTCATCTCTGATGTCTGGTGTGTAGGGTCTCAGAATCACCCCCCTGATCCCAGACCTCAGGTTCTTTTCCTGTGGGCAGCCCTGGCATAGTTTATGACTATTATAAAAGCTGGCTTTGAGCACCTCCCTCTTCCCATTCCTTCCTGCTTCTCCTATCCCTTACTTCCAGCTTTGTTTGGCATTTACAATGAAATTCATTCTTTAATCTGCTAAAATCTTACTTTTCCATTATTCTTTTTACTGGTAAACAAGTTCATCTCAAACAGCCCACCAAGAAAATCAGTTTTTCAGAACCAATGCCCCCCCTCCCTGCTCTGATTATTACGTCACCTGGAAATTGACAGACTATGAGCAGTGGATGATTACAAAACATTTATTTTACAGTGTTGAAATACATTTATGGCATCAATCTCAAGGAAAAGCAAACACATGCCTCATAATTGAGAAAAATGTTAAGTCAGCAAGCTTATCTCTGATTCACTATGGGAAAAGAAATTGAGTGTTTTAGACCTGTCAGTAGTACTTGTGAAGTTATTTCTCTACTGCTAAATTATTTCCTCCTCAAAATAGAATTGGTGTACAGGCAAAATTTAAGCCATCAGTTGAGATTATGGACTACTGCCATCATCAGGTTTAACTTCAAAATATCCCATGGAGCCTGTGCATGTCTGGTTTGCAATGCAATGTTGCAGTATTCATCATTTCTTCACATGCCAATAAGGAAGATGGTAATGCACTGGATGCTTATCTTCCTTCTGCTTTGTCATCCTGACCCTCATTGTGCTGGGTTGACTTTCTCATTAATGACACACATAAGGTCCAGTGATTTGCATTGTGCTTACTGGGCATCATTTCTCATATCAGATTTTTATTGGATCAGTATTATAGTCAGTAATCTTGGGATTGATTTACCGGCTATCTGGCTATGCCACAGCCAGCACACTTTTGAATCAAGTGCTGGTGGTTGTCAGAATTGAAGGGACATTTCTGTTATTTCTGATCAGCTCCCAAATTCATGTGTTGATACCCTGGAGGTAATTGTCAATTGCTTTATTTATAGAAATGGTTTGTGCAGTGTAGTCATGTCTAATGAGTTGCCATATGGTACCTTAATGTGCCATCAAATGGGTAATCAAAGCTTAGGAGCAAATTTCCAGGAACTAATAAAACAACTGTGATGTATAGAAGGAGCTTCATTTGGAACAGTACATATCAGTGGCTGCAGCATTGTAAAAGGCTTTGTCTTTTAGCTCTTTGGGTAGAAAAAGCTTTTAAATGGGTATGTTCAGTACATTTAGTACTTTTTTTTTTAGAAGAAACAATATATATCTAATGTTGAAAACAATATGAAATAGAAGAATAAAAATTAAATGACTCAGTGTATCTCTCTGATCTCCCCTCTCAATACCACTCTTTGGATGCTTCCAGATAACCATAGAATAAAAAAAAAGATGGCACCAGGATCTCCCATATGAAGTTTAAAAAATATAAACATGTTGTGATATATATAGTTCTCCACCTTAATTGTTCAGTGAATTTTCCCAGAGAGTGATGTGTGTCAAGATAAGTAGGTCCACTTTGTTCTTTTTAGCAGCAGTGTAGTGTTCCAGATCACAGGTGCATTGATGGTTTGGGTAAATCGTCCATTATTGAAAAACAAAGTGATTGTTAATGTTTCATTACTGTGAACAATGATTTAGCTAACATCCATGTTCATATATCTTTGTTATACACTGACATTTCTATAGTATTGACACTTAGAAATGGATGGATTCCTCAACAGTTAGGCACATTTTGAATGTTGATGGATATTCTCAAATTATTCCTCCCCAAAGATACTGTATTAATTGACAAGTTCAACCAGTGCTGAATGGAAGATCTCAATGCCCCCACACCCTCATGAATGTCCCATGCTCTTCTTGGTGGAGAAACAGTTTTGAGGTTCCTTAATGTTTTGGCCCACAACCCCTACCCTGACCACACTCACCAAATAGGATCTTATTTTACTCCATGGTAAGCATAAAACAATGGAAAACAAAAATAACAAGAAGCAACTCTAAAAATGTAGGTCTTTTGAGCAGCTTAACCTAAACCTTAAGCAAGGTAAACATGGTGACTCCTTTGTCACCAGCAATGGCTTTGGCTTCTGCCTGTGCTGAACTGAAGTCAACTAGTCTGGATTGCAAAAAGAACTGAGCAAGGCTGGTTTGGTTTGACTAGTCCGCAAGTGGAAGTGTTTTCTACAATCCTTTCCCCAATGTCCCACTCTGAGTCTTGGATCGAACTACTTCAGTTTGAAGCAGGCCACACTTCTCAGTGTAGAAGTGACAGAGAGCATTTGCTTTGACACTTAGCAGTTGCCTTCTCAGATCTTCTCAAAGTAGATAGCAGTTTCTGGCCTGTGGCATGTGTGTGAGCGGACTGGTCAAAGGAAACCACATGCGGGGAAATGCATGCACACAGAGTCAGACAGAAAGAGAGAAAATTTCTTCCAAAGGATTCCAAAACAATGAAGGAAGAGAATGGAGAAGAGAGAGCACTAACTGGGTATTACTGCCCCAGCTACGAGGAGGAGGAACAAAAATAAGCCATAAATCTGATCAGCCATAGCTTAGAACCTGGTAGGGTGAGGCAGAGGGACAGGTGGTGGAGGAAAGCTGAACTTCCAGAAGGGACCAATCAACATTGTGTTAGATATTCCCCTTATCTTTGGGATTCTTGTCTTAATCATACTCCCTTTGTAGTCAACTGGAGTTTCTTGTCATGCTGCTTTTCCTCGGTATTGCAAAATTTGATGTATTTCCATTAATCTGGATTTATTTTTTTCAGATATTAACTTTTGTTACATTTCGATTTGCTTTATATCATAGTTCCTTCTCTTTCTGCATTAGGAGAACACATTCACTAATGAAATCCAATCTCAATCTTTTCATTCAAGTGTGTTTTTGAAAAAAATTATATATTTATGGGTAATAGATATTATTGCAGAAATTGCTTTATGGTACCATTCTACCTGGGTTCAATGTCATCTGTGTCACCTACTTCCTGTATTATGAAAACAGTTTATTAAAAGTGTAGGAATGCCAATTTTTAAACTTTACTTTATTAGGAAATTAGTAGCCAAATTATTTTATAGTTTAAAATTAATTTACATAATACCTATATACATGAGAAATTCTAAGGCAAGCCAACTCAAATTCTGTACCAAATCTAGAAAGTCATCTATGAATAGATTATCAAGAGAAAGAAAAGAATGGATAAAATATCTGGCATTTCATTTGAAGGAAAAAAGTCACTCCTCATGTCACACAAATGCTAAATTTCCTTCTTTCCCACTCCTCCTGTTATTCTTCTTGTCTTTGCATTCAAGACAGTTGAGACATGTATTGCTGGTGTCTTTTACCTTTGCATACAGGATGGAATTTGGGGAAATTGATAAAAGTTTTTCAGTCTTTCTCTAGACTAAAATTACAAGCCAGATATTTTAAAACAATTTTATATTAAATTACATTTAAAACTAGTTCATTTGTATAAATCATTTCCCTCTTTCCTCATAAATTTATTATACTTTTTAAAAACATTTGCTAATTGAGCTGGTGCTACAAACTACAATCTCCAACTAACTTTTAAATGTGAAGAAGCTATGCCCTATAGTCTGGATGAATCTACAAGTATTGCAATGAAATCTACTTAGAAAATGAACTATTATACATGCACAGTGTGTATTTGATGAAATGGCAGGCAATTATAGTTCACATAAACATGTACTGTATCAGAATTGTTCACATATAGTTAAGATAATTGGATTTTTCACACAGTCACCAACTAGTTAGATAATTCAAATAAAAAATACTATAAAGCTTGTTGTCTGAGAATTATTCAGGGTCTTGAGTAGGCAGATACATAATTGAAAAATGGCGTACATATAAAAATTAACCAGAGGCAATTCCTGAGCTTATTTTTCATAATTGAGAGCTTTTGAAGCTCTAGAAGAGAGTGTACTTTGGTCAGAGTTCTAGATTAGGAGCAGGAAGATCTGATTTTTGGCTTGGTACTACTGTAAATTAGTCATGTGACTTACACTCTCAAGTTGCAAGCTCCTCATTTCAAAAAAGGAGAGTGCTGTATTACAGAGTAAGGATCTAATAAATGTTTATTGAATAAATGAGGCTTTCAAATATTTCTTCCTAACTTCAAGTTTCTGAAATTCCATAGGAATTTGAAAAAAGTAATATAAATCAGCATCAAAAAATTTTAAAAAATTGTAAAAACTCCAGCCAAACATTCTTTCTATTTAAATTTGTGTATTTCTAGATTTTTTAAAATATTTTCCTCACATGGTTGCAAAATGACTTCTGGACTCAGAGTGTAATGTCATATTGACTGATTTAGAGAGTCTTGTGTTCCATAGAAATGTGACTCTGGGTAATCCCAGTTTGTCACAGATGGGGATGAATTAGTTGTCCAAAACATTTACATGTGTGATGCATAAAGCAACATTGGCAGCTGGTGGGAAAGATCTTATCAATGAAGAACCAAAGCTCTGAATGTTTACTTCCCAGGATAAATGGTGTCACAAACCAGAAAACTAAGTTGTCATAGAAACTCCTATGCCAGACATTTTGTTTTGAGTATTGATACATAAAATGGATTCATAGAAAAAGGAGCTGTATTAGAAATATGAAAATTAGGTGTTATAATTTAATTTGAAAACATGCTCAATTGATCTTCATTTTCAAAAGAATTTTTAATATATCAAGAAAGTATTTTTGTACAAATTACCCACAGATTTCTAATGAAAAATTATATGAATATTTGTTTTAAGATGGGGTGTTTTCTTATTTATTTTCACCATAAATTATCTTTTAGTTGGCATCACAATAATTTAATGGGTATCATTTAGTAACATAGGATGTTTCAGCTGTCTACATGTTTATACATAAAATCTTACATCTTTTACTTAATGAATCAGATAGTAACTATTGTTGGTTTAGAAAGGAAAATTAGTAATTAGCTTTGCAATCTACTTATTAATCACCCATTTTTTTATTATCTGAAAAGCTAATATTTACTGAGGGTCTGCTGTGGGCCTGGCTATGCTAGACTCTCAATGTACTTGATCTCATTTGATCCCTCTACTACTCTGAAATATAGATTCGTTCAATTCTTGATGTGTAATCTCAGAGTAAGAGATATTAAGTGATGTTCAGATAAATGAATAGAGATTCCATTTGGACGTCCAAAATGGCACCATGCTACCTGAAGTCTATCAAAGGAGCAGAGCAGACATTGTATAATAGATAAGACACAGCTGACTGTAGTAAGAGCACTGTGGACTGGACATTTTCAGATGTTTCCCTAGAACATTTAAGTACTACTGTTAGGTATTGTTTTTTAATTAAAAGTTTAAATTGTCCAACATTACTTTATTATAGAAGTTCTTACTGACATGGCTCCCCAGTTGCCAAGCCATGGGGGCAGCCTACTGGTCCCTGCCAAGAAGCAGTAGCCAAGCTGTGGAGCAGTGCAACAGCAGAGCTGCTGCCTGGGTGGGTTGAGTGTGGATGGCAAGCAGTGCCCATGGCCTCCCGGAGCCATGCCTTGTGGGCATGACAGGCATCTCAAGCCCATCCATCACCCCACAGCAGCAGGTTGGCTTGCATATAGTGGGGATGTCTGCTGCAGAAGTGCACTGCAGCTCCAGACACCCCCCTGAGCTTATGTAATTCAATGACTTCAACCTGAAGCAGGGAGAAAAAGGTAGTAAAGCAAACCTGAATGGGAGTCAGGGCCATAATTAGCATAAGTTTGGCCCAATCACAGTGACCTACATAAGCACCTAGACTGGCACTCAGGAGTCTTCTCTAATACTGCAAGAGTTCTGTTCCTGTTTCTGTTCTCCAACAACTCCTACTCTTACACTCACCCTTCCTGGTCCATGGATTTCATTCTTCCAATTCACCAGACAAGAACCCAGAAAGAAGCAATTGACAGTGAGCTTCTGGGGTCTGCTGCAACACTGGTGGGCATGGCCTGCCATTAAAAGAGCTGCAACACTTCTTGGCTGCACAGGCCTGCAGCTTGTGCAGACCCCACCTGCCAGCAGACACAGTGAATTAAATTTCATTTTAAAACTCTGGTTTCATTTCCAAACTCAACTATCTTGGGAATGTGCATCACTGAGAAATTTGGACCAATCAAATCATTAGTCAGAGAAATGTAATCACTCATAACTTAGCCAGGCTCTGATGATGGGTGAGTTAATTGCACCATTCTTGGGTCTGTTGTGGTTGATGTGGTATTTTAGATTAGTTGACAAGAAGCATTTTTTACAAGCAAAATATAACAGAGTCAAAATTTGAATTGGAATATGAAAATGACCGAAGAGGCCAATGTTGCAAAATATATAAGCAGATTTTCTGAAATATGTGTTTAAAGAGAAAAAAAAAGTTTGAAGATGGAGTTGAGAAAGAAAAAGAAAATGTTGATTGCCTACAGAAAAAGATTCATAGAGCTCATTCAGTTAGTTTGATATAATAATTATTTGATGGATGTAACTAATAAAATGCATACAAAACCCCAGATGTATGCATTAACATTGATGTAGTGTGTGTTTCACTAGTCTTACTCATGGATGTGATATTGCCAACATCTTTTTTTTCCCTTTCTATATTCAGTCCTTACCAAATATGTGGGGTGCTGTTCATGGTGCTGAACCAGTACTGCTTATCAGGACCTGGTATTTGTCTGGAAATTGCAGGAGTGATTTCCTCCTCCACATGGTACTGTCCTGTTCCCTTAACTGTCACTGTGCTTGGATCACAAGTGCAACATATAAAGATAATAGTAATATTTATTGTCATTGGAGTTTTCAAGTATGGGATCTCAATAGACATGTCCACTCTTAAGTCTAAAACTGAGTTGCTGATGTTTCCCCCGAACCAGATTCTTTTACAGTCTCCCCACTCTCAGTTAATGACAACTGCATTCTTTGTTACTTTGGGTGAAACTCTGGTGTAATTCTTTTACTACACTTTCTTTACTCACATCCCACATACATTGGGTCTGCCTAAAATATATATATTTGGAATCTGATTAGTTTTTACCACCACACTGTGACCATCCTTGTGCAAGTGTCTATGATCTCTCACTGTTACAGATTTCTGACTGGTCTTCTTGCTATGTCCTCTGGCCCCAGGTCCACTTTGCATCTGCTGTTGCTTCTGGCCAGACAGATCTTTCATCATTATATGCGTGACTCTTTTCTGTGCTTTTTGAACTTTTTCTTCAAAATCTCTTCTCATTGCTCTTCTTCCTAGTTTTCCTGTTTAAACTTGTTTTAGAAAGAAAACAAACCAAAACAACAACAAAGTCTCCCCTCATAACAGTTTGTATCTCTCTTTTTTTTAGTATATCTGATCTGGCAAACTATGTGATTTTAATTAAATGTGTTGTTGTTCTCCTTGTCCTCTAAAATGTAAGTTCAGTGAAAGTAGGGTCTATTTAAAAATGTTTTGTTCACTGATACATGTATGGTAATTCATGGACTATACTAGGAGCTCAATAAACATTTGTCAATGACTAAGTAGAGTAATATTTACAAGTAAATGTTTTGAAGGGGGGATGCAATGCCAGTATTTGAGTAGATAAATAGACATAGTTGTCATTCAATCAGATTATTGATTTAGGTAATAAAGAAAAAAATTTTGCCTTGGTTGACATGTGGTTCTAGTGTTTGAAGTTGCTAACATAGGTATGAATTTGACCATTATAGAGGCAGAGAGCTTTGGCAGAAGTTCTAGAGTTGAAGAAAGCTCATTTAAAGTTCTTTGACCCTACACTTGTTGCCTTCATTGTTCACTATCCCTTGTTCTGAAGGTTTCTCATGGTATGGTGATAAGGGGGTATCCCCTCAAAACATTTTTCATGAGTGGAGGTAAATTCTACCTACAATCAGTTCTAGAAACAAGGCTTGATACTTGCTCTTTTTTTATTTATATATTTTTTTGCATTTATTTTTATTTTTTAAATTTAGGTTTACATGATATCAGAGTGCAGTTTGATTCATTGTACACAGATGGAGGATAACATTTTATTTCTCTGGTTGTAAGTGATATAGAATCACAACACACATTGATACTTGCTCTTGATAAAAATCATTTGATGAATTGCACAGACACTAGGGGGTGCTGAGCATTCATTCAGAGTGGGATCCACAGTCTCATTAAACTTGCAAGAAGTTTAAGATATCTACCATCAAACCATTTCCTTATTTATAATTTCCTTTAGCATTTCATGTAAAACTTACTTTTATTTAATATTTCCCTTACTCCCCACTTTTCTGGTATCAGAAAGGGAATTATGGACTCATCTGGTTGCTTCTTTAATCCTCCATAGCTACATTACCATGCTGGGGAGGGTCAAGGTACTGGACCTCTGATAATGCTTTTCCCATCCTTTGAAATATACTCATTGTCCCCAGAAGTGTAAAAGTCATTTAAGTGATTCCATCTCTGTGTGTAGGAGAGATTTTAAGAAAAATGATTTTCAAAATAATTAGTATTTATGCTTATGAATGCTTGTTCTTCAAGTTTTTAGGTCCATGCCATGTAGCATTGATTTATTCTTTTTATTTTTTATTAAATGTTTGCATTAAAATTATTTTATTGGAGCTTCACAGTTATACATAGTAGTTGGGTTCATCCTGACAAACTTATACATGCATGGAAATTGATTTTCATTTATAATCCCCTCCTTTTCCCTTTTCGTTTTCCCTCCTGTTCTCCCTCCCTTCTCCCATTATAATTCCTCTACTCTACTAGGCTTCCTTTTGCTGGTCTATTAATTTATGTTTGATTGGTTCATTATGTCATGCTATTCTTCCCTTCTCCTTTCCTTTTACTCTAGCTTCTGCATATGAGAGAAAACAATTGACTTTTGAGTTTCTGAGTTTAGCAAATTTCACTTAGAATGATATTCTTCATTTCCATCAATTTACCACCAAATGCCATAATTTGATTCTTTTTTATGATTGAGTAGAACGCCATTGTGGTTTTTTTGTGTGTGTATAATATATCTTACAATTTCTTAATCCATTTATCTATTGTTGGGCATCTGAGTTGATCCCATAATTTTGCAATTTTGAATCCTGCTGCTATAAACATTGATGTGACAGTGTTGCTATATAATGCTAATTTTAGATCTTCAGGGAAAATACAAAGGAGTGGGATAGTTGGGTCATATGATGATTCCCTCACTAGTTTTTTGAGGAATCTCCATATTTCTTCCCAGAGTTGTCGTACTAGTCTGTAGTTCCACCAACAATGTACAAGTGTACTTTTCGCCCCACAACCTTATTGGCATTTATTGTTTTTCATATTCTTGGTCATTTCCATTTGGACTAGAGTAAGATGAAATATGAGTGTAGTTTTGACTTGAATTTCCATGATAGATAGAGATGTTGAATATTTTTTTGTATATTCTTTTTGGCCATTTGTGTTTCTTCTTTTGGAAATTTTCTGCTTAGTTCTTTTGCCCATTCATTGGGTTATTCTTGTTTGCTTGTTTCTTTGTTATTAAGTTTTTTGAGTTCTTTGTATATTCTGGATATTCCCTATTAGAGGGATAGCTGGCCAAGTTTTCTCTCATTCTGTAGGCTCTCTTTACACCCTTAATTATTTCTTTTGCATGGCATCCCACTTAGTGATGCTTGGTTTTATTCCTTGCACTTTCGGGGTCTTAATAAGGAAGTCAGTGCCAGAACCTAGTTGATGGAATGCTGATCTTAAGTTTTCTTCTAGCAGTTAATTGTAAAGTTTCTGGTCTAATTCCTAAGTTTTTGACCCATTTTAATTTGTGTTTTGTGTAGGTTGAGAGATAAAGGTCTAATTTTATTTTTCTACATATAGCTATCTAGTTTTTCCAGCACCATTTGTTAAAAAGGTTGTCTTTTCTCCAAGATATATTTTTGGCACCCTTGTGGAATATCAGATGGCTGTAGGTATGTGGATTTGTGTCTGTGTCTTCTATTCTAATCCATTGACCTTCATGTCTATTTTGAAGCCAATACCACGCTGTTTTTGTTACTACAGCTCTCTAGTGTAATTTAAGATCAAGTATTGTGATGCCTCCTGCTTCACTTTTCTTGCTTAGTATTGCTTTGGCTATTCTGGGTCTCTTATTCTTCCAAATGAATTTAAGTTTTTTTTTAGTAATTATGTGAAAAATGTCATTGGTATTTTGTTGGCTTTTTCATTGAATCTGTATATTGCTTTTTGTAGTATGCCCATTTTGACAATATTCTGCCGATCAAAGAACATGGGATGTTTTCTATCTTCTAAAGTCTTCTTCAATTTTTTTCTTCAGTATTCTATAATTTTCATTATAGAACTCTTTTACCTTCTTGTTTAGAGTAATTCTCAAGTATTTAATGTTTTTTGAGGTTATTGTGAATGGGATGGTTTTCCTGATTTTTTCCTTGGCTGAATCACTGTTGGAGTATAGGAAGGCTATTGATTTATGGGTGTTGATCTTGTATTCTACTGGTTTGCTAAACTCATTTATAAGCTCTAGAAGTCTTCTGGTGGAGGGTTTATTTGTGTGTGTGTATGTGTATTCATGTCTTCTAGATATAGGATCATATCACTGGAAAACAGAGATAGTTTTACTTCTTCTTTTCCTATTTGTATTCCTTTGATTTCTTTTTCTTGCTTGATCACTGTATTCAAAGACTACAATGAATAGGAGTAGGAGAGTGGATAGCCTTATCTTATTCCTGAATTTAGGGGAAATGCTTTTAGTTTTTCTCCACTTAGTAGGATGTTGGCTTTGAGTTTGTCATAAATGGCCTTTACAATGTTGAGATGAGTTCCTTTACTCCTTATTTTCTCCAGCATTTTTAACATGAATGGACGGTGCTTTTTCAGCATCTATTGAGATGATCATATGGTATTTGTCCTTAATTCCCTTTAAGTGATGAATTGCATTTTTTTTTTTTTGATACCAGGGATTGAACTCAGGGGTACTCGACCACTGAGCCACATACCCAGCCCTGTTTTGTGTTTTATTTAGAGACAGGGTCTCATTGAGTTGTTTAGTGCCTCACCATTGCTAAGGCTGGTGTTGAAGTCACGATTCTCCTGTCTCAGCCTCCCAAAGTGCTGGGATTACAGGCGTGTGCCACCATGCCCAGCTTGATGAATTGCTTTTATTGATTTCACATTTTTGAACCAACCTTGCATTTCTGGAATGAAGACCACTCAATCATGGTGTAATATCTGTTTGATATTTTTTTAATGCAGTTTGCTAATATCTTATTAAGGATTTTTGCATCTATGTTCATCAGGAATATTGGTGTGTAGCTTTCTTTCCTTGATTCATCTTTGTCTGGTTTTAGTATCAGGGTTATACTGGCTTCATAAAAAGTATTTGGAAGTGTTCTTTTCCTTTTAATTTCAGGGAATAATTTGAGAAAGACTGGTGTTAGTTCTTCTGTAAAGGTCTCGCTGAGAATCCCTCGGGTCCTGGGCTTTTCCTTTTTGGAAGGCTTTTGATTGCTGTTTCAATTTTATTACTTGATATTAGTCTGTTAAGGTTTTTTATATCTCTCTGATTCAATTTGGGAAGGGCATATGTATCATGAAATTTGCCAGAGTCTTCCAGGTTTTCCGTTTTATTGGAATATAAATATTCAAAATGGCTGTCAGTAGAGTCTGGTGATACCTCCTTTTCATCTCTGATCTTACTGATTTGTCTTCTCAATCTTGGTTAGTTTGGTCAGGGGTTACAACCTTTTTTATATTTTCAAGAAAACGAACTCTTTGTTACATTGATTCTGTGTATTATTTTCTTATTCTCAATTTAATTGATTTCAGCTTTGATCCTAATTATTTTCTGTTTTCTACTGGTTTGAGGTTTAGTTTGTTCTTTTTCCAAGGCCTTGTAGTGGAGCATAAACTTATTTATTTGGGATCCTTCTAATTTTTTAATGTAGCCACTTAGTGCTTTTATACTGTCCTGGAGATTTTGATATGTTGTGTCTCTGTTCTTGTTCATTTCTAAAAATTTCTTGATTTCTATTCTCATTTCTTCTTTGATTCACTCTTCATTTAAGAAAATATTCACATGTTTATATGATTTCTATTACTTTAATTTCTGTTAATGTCCAGCTTCGTCCCATTATGATTTGATAGGATGCATGGGATTACATCATTTTTTTTTGTTGTATTTGCTAAGATTTTCTTTGTGGCTTAGACTATGATCTATTTTGGAAAAAGTGTCATATGCAGCTGAGAAGAAGGTAAAGTGTTTTGGGATGGAATATTCTGTACATGTCTGTTAGGTCATTTAACTTATAGTATTGTTTAGGTTGTAGATATCTTTATTGATTTTATGTTTTGATAAGCTATCAGTGATAGGGTGTAAGGAAATCATCCAGAATTATTATGTTGGGATCTATGTGGGACTTAATGTAATGGAGTATTTTTTCCCCGTAACTTAATGCATTGACATTTGGGGCATAAATGTTTACTCTTGTTGTATCTTTTTGTTGGATTCTTCCCTTTACTAGGATATAGTGGCCTTCTTTGTTTATTCTGGTTAATTTTTTGCTTGAAATCTGCTTTGTCAGATGCAAGAATAGCTACTCCTGCTTGTTTTCTTGGACCAAATGGCTGGAATAAATTTTTGCCATCTTTTTACCTTCTTCAATGAACGTTCTTGCCTTTAAGACGAGTCTCTTGTAAGCGGCAGATAGTTGGATCTTATTTTTGATTCATTTTGCTAATCTGTGTCTTTTAATTGGGGACTTGAGACCATTACCATTCAGTGTTAGTATGAATATTTGTTTGTTGCCATTTTGTTTATTGCTATATTTTATCCTGTCTTGATTCTTATTTAGTGGATTATTCTTCTATTGAATTTACTCTGTGAAGTTTGGGAGTTGTTTTTTTTAGTTTGTGTGATGTTTAGCTTTGAGTATTCTTTGTACTGCTGGCCTGGTGCTTATGAATTCTTTTAATTTATTCTTGCTGTGGAAAGTTTTTATTTCTCCCTCAAATTTGAAACTGAGATTTGCTGGGTATAGTAACCTTGCTTGGAAGTTATTTTATTTTAGAGCTTGGAATATCTCATTTCAGGCCCTCCATAATTTTAAGGTCTGAGCTAAAAAATCAGAAATGAACCTTATTGGTTTGCCTCTAAATGTGATCTAATGTTTTTCTCTTGTGGCCTTTAGTATTCTTTCCTTATTTTCTATGTTAGGCATATTTATTTTGATATGTTTAAGTGAGGTTCTTATTTGACTAGGTCTATTTGGGGTTCTATAAGCCTCCTGTATATGGATGTCTATCTCATTTCTGATATGGGAAAAGTTTTCTGTAACTATCTCATTGAAAATGTTCTTTATGCTTTTAGTTTGTATCTCCATGTTTTCTTCTAATCCAGTGATTCTCAGATTTGGCCTCTTAAAGTCTTGTATATTCTGATCATGTTCTATAATTTTTTCCCTTTGTTGCCTTCTGTATACTCAAAATCATATAGCCTGACTTCAATGCCTGAAGTTCTGTCTTCAAAGGATGAGGTTCTATTTTCTATGTAATATAATCTTTTAGTGATGCCTTCAAGTGAGTTTTTAATTTGATTGATTGTACCTTTCATTTCTAGGAGTTCTGCTTGGTTTCCTTTCACTATGTCTACTTCTTTATTAAAGTGGCCTTTCATCTTCTGTAAGTGCTCTTAATTCCTTCCTTAGATCTTCTTTTAATTCATTGAACATTTTGATAATCAGTTTTTTTATAATCTTTCTCTGGGTTTTTGTCCACCTCACTATCAGTGGGATCCTTTGTTGGGGAATTGTGGATTTTGAGGGGAGATTTGCTTCCCTGTTTTCTCATGTTTTCAGAGATCTTGCTCTTGCACATCAATCAATATTCCTCTACCTCTTTTTTAACATGTATCATTTTGTGTGTAATTATCTTATTTGTTCTGGGACTTCTCTCTGTTTTCAATGTATGCATAGATGGCAAGGGGTGGGAACCAAGTTCCCTCCTGATGGTTCCTCCTTCATCCTTATCATTGGTTTAGGACATTGTTCTCCTCCCTTCATTGAGTTGGAGTACTCAGGGAATCAATTTAGTTCAGCAGCAGAGTCTGTAGCCTATGAACTTTTAATGTCCCTGTAGGTTCCCAGCACCTCACAGAATGGGGCAAAATAAACAACTGTAGTAACAGTTGCAAACAGTAGACAAAACCAATGTTAAGTTAAATACCCCATTTCTACTATGATGTCTTCAACATTAGTTGCCATCAATCAAGAGGAATGGTTGATCCAGCAATTGTCAACAGTAAAAATAATAATCATGAACTAGTTCTGGCTTTAAAATAGCAGATGTCAACTAGATAATCCACAGCAGCAATGATTGCATTAGCAATCATTGAAGGTAGGAGTTATATAAACCAATTAGTTCTGAAAGATGGTAAAAATACAGTTAATTATGGGAAAAGAAATTGTTAGGAAGTTAGAAAAGACTATACAATTTCAGAAAGTGAACCAAGAGATTGAACTGAGGGGGCCAATCCTCCACTCATTGCTGTCCAAGAGCATAGCCCTCTTGGGCTTAGTCCATGAATATATTCACCCCCACCTGGTTAGACTCCTAGCCGCTTCAGCAGGTCATATGAGCTGCCAGACATGAAGGAGAAGCTAGTTGGGCTGAATACCTCTGGATGTAATGTACTCCACACCTGTTTCTCTCACATTCCATCAGGCCCAGTTTAGGTCACTTGATAGGCACCTACTGGGATATTATGGCTGTGGATTTGTTGTTGTTGTTGTTTTGTTTTTACCCCTGGCTCCTGGGTCTTGCAGTTGCTGAGGCAGTGTGCACCCCCATCCTCAGCTTTCCATGGCCAATTAAGATATGCACTTTTCAAGTACCAGCACACAGTGCAGCTTCTGGATCAGCTAAGATTAGGCAGAATTTTTGAGTGCGGGTTTCTCCATACCAAGACTGTGATCCCCCTCCATCTACCCGTGATGAATCTGCACTGCCAGCACCCATGGGGCCACTGTGTTGGCTCTGATGGATTCTTTTTTTCTTTCTTTTTTTCAGATATGTGTGTGTATGTGTGTGTGTGTGTGTGTGTGTGTGTGTGTGTGTGTGTGTTCTATTTAGGTTTACATGATAGCAGAGTGCAATTGGATTCATTGTATACAGATGGAGTACAACATTTCATTTCTTTGGTTGTAAGTGATATAGAATCACAACATACATGCAATCATACATAAAGCTAGGGCTATGATGACCATCATATTCCACCACCTTTACTGTCCCCATGCCCCCTCCTCCCTTTCACCCCTGTGAACACAGTTGCTCCATTGTTCCCATGTCCTTCCCCTCATTATGGATCAGCATCCACTTATCAATGAGTACATTTAGCATATGGTTTTCTGAGATTGGCTTACTTTACTTAGCATGATATTCTCCAACTCCATCCATTTACCTGCAAATGCCATAATTTTATTCTCTCATTGCTGAGTAATATTCCATTGGGTATATATACCATGGTTTCTTTATCCATTCATCTGTTGAAGGGCATCTAGGTTGGTTCCACAGTTTAGCTATTGTGAATTGAGCTGCTATAAACATTGAAGTGGCTGCATCACTTCAATCACTGTTGTATGCTGTTTTTAAGTTTTCTGGTTATAGACCAAGGATTGGGATAGCTGGGTCAAATGGTGGTTTCATTCCAATTTTTCTAAGGAATCTCCATACTGCTTTCCAGATTGATTGTACCAATTTGCAGTCCCACCAGCAACGTATAAGTGTGCCTTTTTCCCTACAACCTCTCCAACATTTATTGTTGTTTGTATTCTTGATAATTGCCATTCTGACTGGTGTGAGATGAAATCTTAGGGTAGTTTTGATTTGCATTTCTCTGATTGCTAGAGATATTGAACATTTTTTCATACGTCTGTTGATTGATTGTATATCTTCTTCTGTGAAGTTTCTGTTAAGCTCCTAGGCCCATTTATTGATTGGGTTGTTTGTTTTTTTGGTGTTAAGTTTTTTGAGTTCTTTATATATCCTGGAGATGAGTGTTCTATTGGATGTGTGTGTGGCAAAGATTTGTTCCCAGAATGTCAGCACTCTGTTCACTTCATTGATTGTTTATTTTGCTGAGAAGAAGCTTTTTAGTTTGAATCCATCCTATTTATTGATTCTTTTTTTTTTAATTTTTTATTTTTATTTATTATTTTTCTCAAAAGTTGAATTTTAATACATAACAGAAAAAAACAAATTTTCAGAAGCTGTACACACTATTCACTGAAAACATTTGTTGAGGCAAATAGAAAAAAAATTATTACAATCATAATTTTTCTAACTTTGCACAAAATTATAAGCAGATTACATTCTTCATATTATTGATTCTTGATTTTACTTCTTGTGCTATAGGAGTCTTGTTAAGGAAGTATGGTCCTAATCCGACATGATGAAGAGTTGGGCCTATTTTTTCTTCTATTAGGCGTTGGGTCTCTGGTCTGATTCCCAGGTCCTTGATCCACTTTGAGTTGAATTTTGTGCATGGTGAGAGATAAGGGTTTAGTTTCATGTTGTGGATTCTTTTTTTCTTTGAGTGTCCAATATTAAATTTTAGTGCTATCCTTCTTTCACCCACCTCTCTGAGAAGCTGCAGGCCCACTGGTTTGATCCCACACCACAGTGCAGCTTGGAATGCAACTTCTACTCCACCATCTTCCATCTCCCTGATTTGTTCTTTATATCTTTTACATGTAATTGTGAAGATAACAGCAATACCAGCATCCATTGCCAAGAACTAAGCAGAAATCAGAAAAGGTCAAGGGATGAGGTAGAGCTAGAAATACCTATGCAAATTATTTTTCTCTTTATTTTAACTTAACATAATTTTCTATCCTAAGTTTAAAATTTACTCATCTTTAGTTAGGACAAAAAAGAAACAAACAACAACCCTTATAGTGCACACTGCTGACAGAATTTCATATGGGAAAACCATGGCTTGATTTCTTTAAATAAATTAGTTGGTGGAAATGCTTAATGAACATATATGATCATAATGTAGTGGTTAAAATCAAGTTCTTAGCTGTTGTAAATCTTTGTTTAAAATGAAATTTATCTGCTTATTAGGGGGGATTACTTCAGGCAACTTCAGTTTCCTTATACATTCAATGAATTTAATAATCTATACCCCACAAAGTTATTTCTGGAGAAACACACACATACCTATATAATTATTACTAGTACAAAGTATGGTATGCAATAGCCATTTGATAGAAACTATTCCATTTCTGCTTTCATGTAAACATTTTTAACTTAGCTGTTAGATCCTTGTTCTAGAAGAAAATTTGAAATTGACTTTGTCTTCCCTTAACATATTACAATATGCAGGTAAATCACTAGTAGGAATTATGTTACTACATTTTTTAAATGCAAGTAAGAAGTATTTTGCTTTATAAAGATGACTATTATTTTTGATGGACATGGAAGAACAACTCAGCATAATGTAATTGCTAATTATTAAAGTTGTGTAAATGGAACTATACATGATTTTAAAAACCAAGTAGAGTTACAGGGAGCTGCACTAAGCTCCTTCTGTGAAATTTTTCCTTGGCTGGATAAATACTGAGATCTAGTCCTCTGTGAAGTGGGTACCATGGCTGTCAGTGATTGCCCATGTAAAATGATTGGTCCCTCCAGCATATTTTCTGTTGGTTTCAGGGGTCATGTGTCCAGAGTTTAAGATGTCACATTATGGTAGACAGTGATGATAGTATTAGTACTTAGCTCTTTCACTTAATAACTGTGATCTTAAACAAGTGCATTGATTTCTTTGAAACACAGCTCTTGTCTATAAATGATGGCGATAATTCTGCAAATTGTGTAACATTGTATAGAGTTTTATGTGAAAATGTGTACATAACAGTTCATAAGTTATACAGAAGTTATAAAGGGCTCATGATGTTTCACTACCAGACTGGGAGGTTCTTCTTTCACTTGTTAAACTACATTTCTGTAGGAACATAGGTCATTGCTAAGATAGAGAATATTTATTAATGGGCACAGAATTATGTATGAAACCATCTTTTCTACTTTATTTTCAAAATGGTAGTGGCAAGAGGTCTAAGATGGGAACATAGGGGATTAATTGGGGGATGCCTTACGTTTACATAAGAAGATGAATGATGTTTAACGTGCTTTGGAAACTAAACAGTGTTTAGCAGTCCATCTAATTTTTCTACTCTTCAGTGCATTCAGTGAGTGGACCCAGACTGATTCTCCCACCTGATCCAAACTTACCTTTCCTTTTACTTGAATAGCACCATAGTGGTTTCTTCCACTCTAGATCATCAGGCCTCTGCCATGGCAGCAGCTGAAAAACCCCTAGGCCTTGAACAGTAATGAGCATCACATGGGACCTGAGCCTATCTTTCAAGACTCTTATGACCTTGTCATGCTCAGGCAAGGATTTTGTACCAGGTGCCTCTCTGTCAGTGTCCTTCAGCTGCTGAGATAACAGTGCTCATTTTTTTATTCTTCAACATGGGATATTTATAAAACATCATAAGTAAGCTGACTGGCATTCCTTGGTGACTATACTACAGGTTCATATTTAGCTTAAGTATCCACTTAGAGTATAAAAAAATTAGACTAAGAAAGTTGATTCTTTTTTCTCTTTCAATCAGGCTACCATATGCCTTTATAAATATTATGCAGAAAACCTGTCGCTTGTGGAAAATGGGCTTCACCCATACCTCAATGACTATCATAAAAATCTATTTCTATCCAAGAGTTTAACATATTGCACAGAACATTTGCAGTTTAATGTGTTTATAGCTTATTCTGTTACAGTGTCTTTTATAATGAATTGTAACTTGTCTGAATATGCTGTTTTGAACTGATATTTAAAACTGTATAGGGATCCTCTGGTCATTGACAAAAGTACTTAATAGAAAACACTGTGACATTTTAAAAATTGTCAGGCTGTGCTGGATGACTTCTTGAGCTTGTTGTGAACATTCCACAGTTGATATTTAGCCATTTTTCCTGATGTCAATGTCTTGCACATGGCCTTTTGAGTATTTTGATGCTTGTGTACTGGGCATTTAAGAGGTACTGGGAGAGGGCTCTGTCTAAAAATATAAAAAGTTTTCTTCCTGATAGAAATTTGCTGTAATTTCTGGCTGATTTCTTTTGATGTCTGTTTTTGAATAGGTTGTTTCATGAGTGAAGTCATTTGAGAGCTTCTTGTGTGCATGTTATATAGCAAGTCCTGTGCAGGTACAATGATCAGTAATTTACTCATGTGGGAGAATAGTTAGCTGGTTTTGATGGAGATGGGGGAATAAAATATTTTGAAAGCATTAAATTCCTGAATGTGGTAAAGGGCTGGTAGAGAGTAATAGATATATGCAACTTTGACCATAGGACATGTTTAATATATACTATTAAAAAGTGTATTTAGTAAAATAAACCTGTGGGCCCTTACTTTATCAGTTTGTAATCTGGTAGATTGCCTGTTGTCCTGGGTGTCAGGAAACATGGGTTTACATGCTGCTTGCCCACTTAGCTGTGGCACTTTGAGTATGTCACTTGTCTTCTCTGGGCTACAACTTTCTTATTGGTAGAGTGATAGACTAGGACTAAATGATTTCTAAAATTCTATCAGTGTTTTCTTTTTTGGAAGCATGTGAACCTGCCTTTTAATGAATATATTGATTGCTAATATTTATTGAGAAGTAGAAGTTGAAAGGTAGTGGGGTGGTACCATCTTTATTCCCATATTACAAATGACATAATTTGTATGTTGACCACCCCCAAATCTGTTCCAAGTGCCAGAGCCAGGAGTTCAGCTATCTCAGATTGGCACATGTATAAGCTGTTGGCTTTCATTGCCTTCAGAGTGAAGGCTGATGAAGAGAAGCTCATCCTCCCCAATCCTCCATATAAATCTCCAAGATCACTCTGAAAATTGCCATCCACACGAAAGAACATAATGACTTTTTCAGGAGACTTACATAACCTTGTAGGACCCTCTAATGTCCTAACTTATTTTTTGTTGTTATTGTTCCATAGAGGAATCCGTTCTATAAAATCCATGATTAAAGCTCCTTTGCCAAATGATGCATAGGGACTAGCGTTGAGGTCAGTCAATAAAGAGTCATAACCACTAGTTTCTTTGAAATAGCTATTAGAACTAGCACTCGGTGAAAATTCATCTCCTTAGATGACTCATCCCCAATCCATATAGAACTGATGACACTTCCAGTTTTTATTTATCACCTACAGAGTCATTCTGGTAAGTGTCCACTTAGGTGAACATTATTTTATGTTGCTGATGTTAGGAGAATCTCGTTTAGCTCAGACAGTTGCAGTTAATGGTTCTTTTCCCAGCTGTGCTTCTTGCTTATATATTTGTTCAGACCCACTCCTTAATGATTTCAGCTGGCCACCTGTTGAGTCAAAAGCAGTTGCCTCTCAAGATGTGTTGAGCCAGTTTTGTCTTAACACAATGTAAATAAATTTATTGGGCCATTTTGGGCTACATCATCTCTTAAAGATACCATCTCAAATAAAGAGTAGGTGAATAAAACAAGATTTCAATCATTGCTTTCTTCCCCAGATCCATTTTATTCACCTCTAATGTATTAAGTGGTCATTTTCTGCTAACACTTTCAATACTTAAGCTCAATAAATATTTAAACATTTGGGTACATGATTGTCTTTTAGATTTTCTAACAGATAGTCTGTGACTGATACCACTAACCAAGTAAATTATATAATTTCAAAATGCTTCATAGTTTATTTTCTCCATTTATTTGTGAACTCACATATGGAAGGGTATGGAAAGAAGATGCAGAGCTTCAGAAACATATTCAGGAACTGGACAGGTTAATTAAAATGGAAAAGATGACTTATGATGGCCAGTCTATTTTTCTTTTGAAGTAATTGAGAAATGCAAAAAATAATTAATCCTTGTATGTAACAGTTACGTCCCCACATTTGATATAGTAATTGGGGTTTGAAGTATATCCAGAAAAACATTGTGTGAACAGGATAATGTACAAATGATTTGGTATGCATAAACACATGACTATTTTTGAGTACTTATTTCATGTTCAAACCTGTGTTTCTTGCTAAAATTCATTTCTAACCTCACTTTCATCCCAGAATCATAATCAGAGGTAAATCATCCTAGCCTGATGATTTAATTGTAGATAGTCTATATTTACTATCTTACAATCTCAAATTTTATTCAGCTCCCCTCAAATTAGGTAGTTTCAATATGAACTTATATCTCAATGTTGCTTGAACTCCCCTGAAGCCATACTTTGATCTTGTCTCACTTTCTGGCTCGTTGTGGAATCTTGAGGAAGGTGTCCAGCAGAGAGCCTGGATCATGGTGGGAGATTTTTTAAGTATTGGTTTTGTTTTCCCTGCCTTGAAGCCCCCATTCTTTTCCTCCCATCCAGATCCTGTCCATTATTCAAAGATGAGACCTGATCTCAGGTTTTGCATGGAGTCCATAGGACTTGCATCCTCTTCTGGGTCAAATAAGGATACTTATTTGTTGCTTACTGGAATCACTCTGGATTATTTTTTTCGTGTTGTATCATCAGAATTCTTTGGGTATAAGCAATAGAAATGAATTTGGTTAACTTCAGTAAAGAGAGAATCCTTGGGGAAGGCTATGGTTAGCTCACTGGATTTACCAGAGCCTGGATAACCACAGCTGGAAATGGATGGGATTCAAGAGATAGCATATGGTGAGGAATGAGAAATCTGATGAATGGTCTCCTGGCAGGAGCACTCTGATCAGCAAGCCACTGCTGAGGTGAAATTTCAGCAGTTTCTTCCACTGTTGTTGCTGTTTTTATTGTAAAAATAGGAAGACTGTATGATGAGCTCAGCTTGGCGATGCCAGGCCTTGAGCGAGAGGTTCTTCCCTTTTGACTGCCCTAGTGGAAGGCCAGGCAACTGATTTATCATCCCTAGAAATGTTACACAAGCAGAGACAGAGAAGCCTCTGTGAGAAAACCTGAATGTTGATAGAAAGGAGAAATACATGTTGAGTGACTAAATTTTTTCCTACCAGTTTTTTCACTCAAAATGAAGAAACTATCATTTCCTTAGAGCATGGATCATATTATACTGATGTTTGTTGCACCTATGGTTTGTCTATTTATCATATGTTTGTTAATTTCTTATTATGTATGTGCCAGCATCTGTTTAAGGCTATGTATAGATAGTACTATATATATGAACATTCTTATCTTCCTGGAGTCTACTTATTGGTGGCAGGTAAGACAATGGGAAAGATTGTGAAAATTCAGGTTGTGTTAGTGATGTATGTCATGGAGGCAAATAATGCATGGCCATAGAATATGCTGTGGTTCAGGACTTGCAGTTTTATAGAGTGGTCAAAGCTGTCACTAAGAAGGGAATACTTGAACAGAAAACAATAGATGAAAGGGATCTAACAATGCAGGTATCTGGAGGAAGAGTAATCAAGGCAAAGGAAACAAAGTGCCTCAGTAGACTGAGGCATGTGTCTAATTGACATGTTGAGGACCACCATAGAAGCCACTGTGGCTGGAGTGAAAGTAGCTGGAGATGAGATCAGAGATGTGAGAGCGAACCAGACCACCATGTGTGCAATACATGTAAGGATGTGTCTTCTTCCAAGGACCTTGTGATCTAATACAGGCATGGATGTGTGAGGGTATATTTTAATACAATATAGTAAGTACCAAAATTAGGCATGGGGCAGGAGCTAATTGTTCCTATGCAGCAGGATAGGCCTGGGCAGGGCTCCACTTGACTGTGAACTCTTTGACAGAGGGATGCTATCTTATTCATTTTACATGTGACGTGGTTTTCTAGAGTGCCTGAAATGTATTTTGTGTGTGTGTGTGTTTGTGTGTATTTCATTTTGAGTGAATGTGAATGGATAGGAGGGACATAATGTAGAAGGAAGAGAAAGTTATTCCTTTATCATACTTAGTGGAAGCTTAGAGATGTCAAGGTAGGTAGGACAATAACAGACAATGGATGATTACGTGTTCCAGTGACTGGATTCTCTGCAACCTATTCTCATTTCTTTTTCTGTCTCTGGCATCATGACTTTGGTGTTGGAAATGTATGGGAAACAAAAACTACTTAAAAGATTTTGTAGAAGCAAATGTAATGTCTATATTATTCGCATGATTTGCAATGTAAAAGTAGTTAATCATTTTACTGCCATTTTGCTTAATTGGTTTTATGTGTGCTGTTCTGTCCCCATGTGGAAGTGTTTATGCTTGTTATTATAGTTTTTTCCTATATGGACCTAAAGAACACTCAAATGTAAAATGGAACTAGACCCTTGTATAGCCACAGGCTGTCATCAGAGGATGATACTTTGGAATTTTCTGTTGCAACTGATGCTGCCAATATGTACAGTCATTTAGAAATATCAAATGTTCAGTAACTCCTTCCATAATGTCCTCTTGAATTGTGAAGTGGGAATTTGGTGCCCTTATATAACTGAGTACTTGCATTATTTAATTAAGCAAGGTGCTACATGAATCAACAAAACAACCCAAGCTGAATATCAGGAAAATACATTTCAATTAGTGACAGCAGGACCAGTGCCCGAGGGCATCATTCATCAGGTGGAAAACATGAGGATGCCAGAGAAAAATGCAAATTCATTTCTTCTAATATTGTGTGCTAAACTAATATTTATTGCAGTCAGTAATCTTTGCACATATATCTTGCTTCCTTCCCTTTATATTCCACCCATCAATAAGTTTTTGAAATCCTTTCAGATGGAAATGTTAATTTGTTTAGTTTTTAGAACACCTGGTAAAGGTTTGCCTGGGCTCAGAAGCCTATTGATCAACTTGAAAGAACATTTTGTCAGGCACTTCACGAGGCATTATAGGGGTGCAAAAATGAATAAAATTTGAAGTAGAATAAAATATGAAGTATTTAAAGTTTTTAATAAGAAAGAATGATTGTTAGACAATATGATCGGGGCTGTGATATAAGAATATTCTAGAGTAATTGGAGAGCCTAAATGAAAGAGATAGAGGAATGTTTGTAAGGGTGTTCAAATGGAGAAGAAGGGAAAGGGGTTAAAATTGAAGGGAGCAGGGGCTGGGATTATGGCGCAGTGGTAGCGTGCTCGCCTAGCACGCATAAGGCACTGGGTTCGATCCTCAGCACCACATAAAAATAAAATAAAGATATTCTGTCACTTACAACTAAAAAAATAAACATTTAAAAAAAAATTGAAGGGAGCAGCTTGAGCCAAGGCCTAGAATATGGATAGGCATGGATGGTACTTTCAGAGTGTTGTGTAATATGCACACAAGAAATCTAGGCTGAGGGATTTGGATTTGCCACATAGTGGAGATCCAGGAGAAATTACATTTGAGGTTCCCCTGGTTAGATCATCCAAGTGAGATGTGAGAAGACAGTTAAGAGTCTTAACTTGGACTGTAGGTCTAGGACTCACAGGGAAATTGGGTTTTCTGTTTGCAAAGGAAGGAATTTATATTAGAAAATTACTATTTATTTGGTATGCTTAAGGAATGATGTAAAATAAACCAAGTTTTGCTTTGTGTTTAAGGCTGGTCTTCCAGCAGATTCTAATAGTAAAAAACATTATATATATATATATTTTTTAAATAAAATAATAATATAATAGTGGTGATAGCAATGATAGTGATAGTGGTAGCTAATGTTATTGAGAATTTATTCTGTACTAAGCTCTATACTAAAAACTTTTTGATTTAATCTTTAACAACAAACAACCCTATGAGATAATTTAGTAGCATTATCATTTTTATTTTGCAGATGAGAAAACTAAGGTGCAGAGACCTTAACGTGGCTTGCCCAAGATCACACAGCTAATAAGTAACGGGTTTGGGATACCATGGGAAGTAGTCTGGAACCAGAGTTTGTACTCTCAATCCTCTATTATATTATATATTTTAAATAGTCTAGGCATTGTTTGGGGAAGTATTATAAATAAAGATGTCTCTTTCATATCCAAAATTCAGGACAAAATGTTGTGAGTGATCAAGTCACATAGAAGTAGAGTTTCAACAAAATTTTTTTCTTTAGATTTCCAAGTGAGCATGCAATTGTCTGATTTGATCATCATAGATACCAGGTTTAAGTGGTTCCATTTAAAAACACAAAAACAAAAACCAAGCAAACAAAAAAAAACCTTGCTGCTTGTAACTGCCCCTTCCTTTCTAGCAGACCAGGTTAATGTGTTCAACATGAGTGAACCTTGGGTCTTCAGTATTCCACAGGGGCATATCAAGCCTATTGATGGTCATGGTAGGAGATGGAGTAGGTTTTCTGGACTTTATGATTATTGAGTATGGTGCAGGGGTGTCAATTGACTGAGGCTGGTGGTGAAGTTGAAGGGATACAGTAGTGGGTAACTCTTGTGAGTAACTCTAAGCAACATGGACTAAACTAAAGTGAGTGACAACTTGGTTGGAGATGACATCGCACCAAGATTTTTCTATTTCTTCATGATTCTAAGCTTTTCATAAGGTGAAAGAATAAGAGTGAAATTTAGTCTCAAATCAAAATTTACTCACCATCAGCAGAACAGGAATATAGAAATCCACAGGGAAAAGGATTAGAACTGGATACGTGGATGGGAAGATAGCTATAGCAAATATATGATGTTGAGAATGCATAGAGTGGACACAAATTAGGGAGGAGACCACCCAGGCATCAGGCCAGATGTGTGATAAAGAGGGTGAAAAATAAGCTTGATATTTAGAATGAAGTCAGATTGTGGGGCGTTCAAAGGATTTTGGCGACTACATCATAAGGAAAAGAGAACTAATAGAAATCTTTGGATAAAGAATTGAGGATGAAAGAAGGGTTTTAAGTCATTAATCCTCATATGATGGGTTGCAGAGACTGCAGGTAGGAAGGATTATTCAGAGTCAACAGTTATCAAGTGTAAGCCTGGAGGAGGATATCGCTGTGGGATGGAGGAGCAAAGGGCGTGTCCAAAGTGTAGCCCAAAGTGAGGACTGATAAGGACACAGCAGATGAAAGAGAAGGGAGACTATATGCTGTTCCAAATCTAGTCTTGAGGATTAGAAGACAGAGCACACCACCAATAGGCTTAGAAAGATAAGCCTATTTCATTATTAGAAAATTATTTTTCAGAACTAATACTTTTGATAATTTTACACTATTGTGTTGATTTCAAGGTGCACATCTTTATATCTCTGTGATCAGGATGTATCTCATACTTGCTGTTGTGGGTTTTTTTGGGGGGGGAGGTACTAGGGATTGAACTCAGGGGCACTCAACCACTGAGCTACATCTCCAGCCCTGTTTTGGATTTTATTTAGAGACAGGGTCTCACTGAGTTGCTTAGCACCTCACTGTTGCTGAGGCTGGCTTTGAACTCTCCTGCCTCAGCCTCCCGAACTGCTGGGATTACAGGTGTGTGCCATTGTGTCCTGCTTGTTGTTGTGTTTTGGCTGTGGATTTGTAACAGAACTTGCAGATTGGTTCTTAGGGGCTTGGAAGAAAATATTAGAGATGACATGGGATCACTTTGGGATACATGCTGTACCACCACACTCTTGATGGCACAGAGAATGGTTTTGTGTGGAAAAATAGAAAGGTTAGGAACACTTAGTCAATACTGATTTAACAGATTCTACAAATGAAGAGAGTTTAGGAGGGACATAACTAATATTTATATATGCACAGGAAGGATATCTGATAAAAATCAATCTGAGTTTAAAAGTAAATTTATAATAAAAGGTTAAATAAAAATTTTAGGTGGTAAAGAATTCTTGCATAAATTCATTTATTTATATGTGGTGCTGAGAATCAAACCCAGTGCCTCATGCATGCTAGGCAAGTGCTCTACCTCTGAGCCACAACCCCAGCCCAACAATGGGGCATCTTACAACCAGTGGCATCTTATTCAATGAAATAAGGTTAAATATTCAGTACCCTATTCTTATTTGAGATTTGCTTGCTGGAGAGTTAAGAGAAATGAACAATTTAATGAAGTTTTCTGGGTAGAACTTTGTTTCATTTGCAGCCTAGGTGGACTAAGATGCTGTCTGTTTCTTAATTTAGTATGACATAACAAACAAAAAATAATGAATTATTATAAAAAGTATTCTAGTAGAAAACATGTTTTGGTTTTTCTCGAAGTCTAAGCAAAGTCTTGCACATAATAACCACACTTCTCTTCTTTACAGACACATGAATCCCATAGTATTTGGGAAATACAAATTGTTTGAATGACTTTTTAGCATATACTTCTGGTTATTTTAAATTTTCCTAAACAGGTGCTACTGAAAAGGTGTGATCTCACCTCCACCTACCCTCACTTTGAATGTATACATGTATACTCTTTTCAGTGAAATTTTTTGACATGCAAAGGAAGACCTTAAACTAAAAAACAAACAACAACAAAGATAAAAAAAAGTCAAACAAACCAGGAACCACTGGCTTAGAGAACATTAGATACCCTATTCTCTCACCTTCTCAAGGAGGGATGACTTCAGTGACATTGATAATCTGTGCCTTTTATCCCCAGTTTGACTTTGAGATGGCTCCTCCTACTAGGTTGGTACCTGTAAATGTTAGAACATTCCTAACTGGAAAGTAAACCTTCCTCTTGTAGCTTGGTAAATACGACAACATCCATCTATAAGTTTACAGTTTTTGCAGTGTTTTCTTCATCAAAGGCAACATGAAGAGGGAAAGGCAGACATTGTGCCACTTCACAGCTGGGGAGACTGAGACCCAGGATTGACTTGTTCAGGTCACACTGCTTAGTAGCCAGTGTCAGGAGGAGGGTTCAAGTTCGAATGACTCCTTGTTCAGTGCTCCTGTCTTTTCTCCTTCTCTTGTTCCTATTGAGTTGTTCTGGAGTTTGGAATTAGGAACAAAATAAAACTGTATCCCTTTTTCTAACTCATAGTCCCTCAAATATGGGAAAGCAGCGACATATTATGAAATCACCTGCAAAACTACCAGGTCCTGTTATTTCTGAGTTAGTTCTGCAGACCTGACCAGAGTTTTGAAGGTATTCTTGGAACATTGGTTGGCAAAAGCTGATCGAATGGTCACCTCTGTTTCTCTGGCCAGTGGATCTTAGGAGATAAGCAATGGAAATCCTTTTATAAAATGATGCTGTGACTCGCCACATGTGGCCTGAATCAGAAATTGGGGGATATCATAATGAAAATCATGATGGTGGCTACAGGTGGGAGATTGTAATATAGCTCTGAGAAACTAATGTTAAATTAATAAAGCCTAAAATGGCCTTTTAAAAAGTGCTACCATCTAACCTTATTGGCTCATACTAATCTTATCATCCTTTGATATTGTCATGTCTTTCATAAAATGTTTACTGAGCTAGGACTTCCCGCTCTTGTATATATTTATTCATTCTACCACTCAACAGATATTTATGAGTGCTATGTATATATGCATACATATAGAATATCCAGGCACTATGGATAAGGCAATGAGTAAGATAAAGTCCATATTCCATAAGCTTATATTCTAAAAGGAGAGGAAGACAATCAATGAATGAGCAGAAATATCCCTCTAGGAGTGATAAATGCTACAAATCAAGATCAAGCTGTGTAAGGGGATAGAGAACAAAGGATGGGGAGTGGGGAGCTATTTAAATAGAATGGTCAGAGACAACTATAACAATTGGTAACAACTGAAGAGAGTCCTGAATAAAATGAGGGAGCAAACCATAGGAAGTTCCAGGGTAAGAGGAATTCCAGGCAAAGGGAACAGCTAGTGCAAAGGCCCTGAGGCACTTGGATTGTTAACTTTCATGTAAGTTTAACACCACTGTTTATTCTGCAAGACAAGTGTGCTAATCTTTCAGAAATTTAAAATATAATTTATCAAGGACTAAAGACTGAACGTGACTGAATAATTTAAGGGCCTCTTATTACCATTTTATTCTTTTAGCTTCAGGCTCTTAACAATACTTTATCTATTGCTATTTGCTCTTTGAAGGAAACAAAAATTCAACATAAGCTGGATGGTTATGACATTGTTGTTTGTGCATTTTAAGAAAAGGTGCATTTTCTCCTTGACTCTTCCTTGTAGCTGAGTCAATCAGATTGGTGGACCCAAAACTGACATATATCTCAGCCAAATATCCTTTGTGTCTTTTGACAAATGCTAAATTAATGCTAAATGTCCACCCCACACAAGCCAAGGACATAATATTCTTTATTCATTTTTGGCTCTTAATGTCTTTTCTGTTTATTTTTGCTACTTAACCTTTTTTGTCATCTTTGGAATTTTTCAGAGATTCCAGATCTTCTGACTTTAGTTAAACTTGTTTGACATTCTTCATCTAGGTCATTGCTATTCTCCTATTTCACTCTTTATTGTATATTTCTCCTTCTTATATAATGTGGCGGTTTTGAAACTTAGCCCCTTAGAAATTTCCCTCTGTAGCCATAGAGTTTTTTTTTCTCTTCCTCTCTAGAACTATTTGCACACTTGTGTGTGTGCAAGGACATGTATGCTGGGATGTTGTTCTTTACAGTGTCTGATTCCTTTTGGAGGTAGGTAGGTTTCTGTGTAGAAGTTCTGAGCATAACTTCATGTTTTTCCTACTTATAATTTTAGTAAACATTTTCATTAAGAACCTGCCTTAGTCCATTCATCTTGCTATAACAAAATATATTAAACTGCATAATATACACATAATAGAAATTCATTTCTCACAATTTCTAGAGGCTGGTAAGTCCAAGATCAAGGTTCTAGTAGATTCAGCATCTACAAGGGTTGCTAATGCTTCCAAAATTGGGCCTCATTATTGCACCCCCACATGACAAAGCGTAGAAGGGCAGAAGAGCACAGCTGCTTCCCTCCAAGCTCTTTTATAAGGCCCAAATCCCATTCCTGGTGGTGGATCCTTCATGTCTGAATTGCCTCAGAAAGTTCCCATTGTTCAAATTTGTGTGCACTGGGATTTATGTTTCAAGACGACCTTTAGATGCAAACGTTCAAACCATAGTATAACAGAGACTCTTTGAAATGAAAAGTCCCAGTGTCCCCAGTTTTCTGATAAATTATTTTTCTGCAACTGAATTTACTCATACTTAGAAACTGAGCAACTGGCTCCAAAGCCTGGGGAGGTACCAGTAAGAGTTGAAAAACTGGAATTGTAACATACTCTCCAGCTAGCACAGCCAAGCTATATCTACATAGGTATATTTCTTGCCTTTCATCCCACCAAACCCCCTTTCCTCTTATAAAATATGTTTGTGTCCCCAAGTACCTCTGAAGATGAAAATTCAAGACAGAAATTCTCCCCTATCTTCCACAGGGAGCTGGGTTTGATTAAACCTGTTTTCCTCCACCAACATCTGTCTCCTGAGCTTTGGTTGAGCAGTGAGCAACAGGGCCTTTGACTATGGTGACAATAGCAGATCCTAAGTTTGCATTTAACTCTTTTTCTTCTTTCATGCATACACTTGAACATGATAGAATCTCTTGCGAAGTTTCACTTACACCAGCATCACACTTTATCACAATCTAACAAATTCTGATAAAGGAGCTACTGCTCATTTTTAGCATACTATACTATTAAGAGCGTGGGAACCTAGGTCTGCATCCAACGCTGCCACTTATTCTCCAGGTGACTCTGGAGACATGATGAAGAAGACTGAAATAACACAGGCCAAGTGCTCAGGGCAATCCTTGTGCATCCTTGATTTGTTATGGTACCTGGATCATTATCAACACCAACATCATGACTGAAATAACAAATTATTTTCAAGGCATGTCAAGAACTAACGTATCCTCTAAAGTGTCTGGATTGTCAAGATTCCCCACCATGATGGTACTACAACTCTCTGAAAGTGTTTCTAAAGCTAGGTTAAGAAAATAGCCTTTACACATTCCATTCCTGAGAGCTTCAATTTCTTTTTGTATGACGATTTAATTCTCTCCATTTTCCAGCCCCAAATTTATATATCCAAACATGCATCAAGGTATTCAACAGAATGAGGACCCTCATGATAAATAAAAGTACCCAGTAACGTAGAAGACAGGTGGACCATCACATGACCACAGAAAATCCTATTATTGTTAGAAGTGAACTGTTCCCTCAAATACATACAGAATTACTTTTAACATGGTTAGAATTTTTAATAGGAGAATGGATTGGTTGTATTCATCATTTTAGCATAAATAATTATACCAGGATAATCAAGTGGCATGGAATGATCTGAGAAGGATTGTGGGAATTTATATTTCAATTTGAAATATATAATGAGTTGTTTATTTCAGAAAACTGGCCAGAAGAGAAGAACATCAGAGTTACTAGACAGTCCTCTTCTGTTAGAAGTTGAGCTAAAAATGAACTTATTGCTCACTTTATTTCTTTTCCTTTCATTTAAAGTCAAAGGCAAGACAAGGCATAAGTAAAGGTGGCTATTGCTGAATGCATTAATTCACTGAGCAGTTAGTTATTGTGTCAATTATATGCTAACCCTGTCTGGGGAGCAGGATTCGAGAGATGAACAAGACAAGCAAGGTACCTGCCTTCATGGAGCTCATATCTGAGAGGAGAGGAGAGAATATTATGTTAATCTGATAATATAGAAAAAATCAGGAAGATCATTTAAGAAAGTGCTAAGAAGACAGGAAAACAGGATAGAAGAATGAGTTTGTGCCCAGAGGGGGGAAATAAGACAGGAATGAGACAGGAGTGTCAGTTTCAGGTCTGGAGAAAAGTATACCTGAGGTGAAACTGGGTTTTATATATCATATGTGGATCAGGAAACCATTTAGAGGTTGCAAGCAGGAGGAAAACCTGTTCTAGATTCCATTTTACATGGTTCCTTGGTCTTCCTGAGGCTAATGCATTGCTAAGGGATTGGATTGAATTGAGGAAACCAGCTATGAATCTGGCCCAGAGGAAAGAGGATGGTGGTTTGGACTGGACCCTGGGGGGAGGAGGTGAAAAGAAGAGAATAGATTCAAGATACATTTGGGGACCTGAACTGATGGGGAGTCTCAACAGATATAGCTTTGTGGGGTGGTAAGAAGACATCAGGGTGCTTCTGAATTATTTCATGGGTGCATAGTGGAGCCTTTTTCAGATCAGAAAAATAGAGGAACTGGCTTTTTGGAGAGGATAGGTAGTGAGGAAGGAATGGAAAATTAAGGTTGGCCTTGAAAAGTCTATGAGGCATCCATGTGGGGATATTAATAGGAAGCTAGAGGAACAGTCAAAACAAGAGGTGAATTAGAAGCACCGTCATATTCATAGTATTTACAATAGGGGAGTGAGAGAGATCAGCAGTGAAAAGGGTGGAGAAAAAAAGAGGAGCAGGGACAAAACCCTGGAGATAGTGGTTTAATTGGTGGGTAGAGGAAGAAGAGGTTGTTGCGAAAGTTGAAAAGAGCTAGAGAAGAATGTGGAAAACCAGGAAGAGATTTTATTGCTGAATCTAAGAGGAGAGCTTTTGGGAGAACAGTAGCCTGCCTTGTCATATTCTGTTGGAAGTTTAAGAAGCTGAGGGCAGAAAAGACCCATGATTGATGAAAGCCACTGTTCTGTAAGCAAAAGTGTTTTTTGAGTGGATGGAGAAAAAAGACCGCAGGTGGATAGAGAATGGGTGGGAAGAAAAAAAGCAGATGTAAGGCTGGGGTTGTGGCTCAGTGGTAGAGAGCTTGCCTCGCATGTGTGAGGCATGGCGTTTGATCCTCAGCACCACATCAAAACAGATAAAACAACATAAAGGTATTGTGTCCATCTACAAACTAAAAAAATATTAAAGCAGATGTAGACAGTGATTTCACGTGGTTCTTTAAGAATCTGTGAGGGGGCTAGAGAGGACCTGGAGGGTGATGTGAGTCAAGGGAAAATCCGAAGCTGGTGTGGTGGTTCATGCTTGTAATACTAGGAACTTGGGAGGCTGGGTCAGGAGGGTCACAAGTTTCAGATCAGATTCAGAAACTTATGGAGGTCCTAAGCAACTTAGTGAGAACTTGCTTAAAAAAAATAAATAGTAAAAAAAGGCTGGGAATGTAGCTTAATGGTAAAGCACTCCTGGGGTCAATCCCCAGTATCTCCTGAAAAATGAAATATTAGAAATTGCTGAGATAGCACCTGACAGGCAAGTCAATCTGAGTAGAAGACTAGTGGCACCTAATAAGTACTCTGGGGTTCAAAGGGTAGAAATGGCTTGGGGTTAGGGTCTCTTCTGATCTCCTTTGCTCCCTGACCATGAAGATGTTGAACATCCATCCATGACTGAAACTAGCTCATCCTTGCACCTTTCCATAATATGAGCCAAGAAGTTTACTTGTTCTTTTACAACTTAAGATACTTGCCATAGAACATTTTTATTGTCTATATAGTACATATGCTACATCTATGATACGTGACCATATGAGCATATGGATATATTGTCAATATGTGAGGTTTTGTAGAATTTACAAAGGCACATGGAACTGGGTACAGTGGTGCACACCTGTAAGCCCAGCTACTCAGGAGGCTAAGGTAGGAGGATGACAAATTTGGGGCCAGCCTGGGCAACTTAGTGAGACTGTGTCTCCAGAAAAAAATAAAGAAAGGAAGAATTAGGAATATAGCATGTGGCTCAGTGATAGAGTACTTATTCAGCTTGTGTGTGTGAGTCCTTGGGTTCAATCCCCAGCACACATACACAAAAGACACAGTTACTCTAGAGCATAGTCTAATAGCCATGCAGACTCAGGGAAGAGGGAAAGATGGAAAAAAACCCAGAATATATTTAATTGTGGTTGTTTGTAGATAGCTTTTATTACATATATTTTACCATTTCAGTGTAAGTTAATTTGAACTGGAAATGAAATTAGAGGTCATCTAGTTCAACTTCATTATTGAATAACAGAAATGAATGTCTAAAGGAACTGAATGGCCCATAGAAGGAAAAGACCTAGGACTTGGATCCAACTTAGGAACCAGAGATTTGGGGTCACGCAGACCTGATTTGAATCCAGGCTGTGCTATGCAGAAGCTGTGAGATCCTGGGCAAATTATTTAACTGCCTTGTGCCTGTTTTCCAGTCTATAAAAGGAAATTATAATACATTGATCTTATAGTTATTGTGAGGCAGAGATGAGATTGCAAATTAATTAGCAAGGCATCTGGCATCCAGGAACAGCCTTGATTAGCATTGGCTCTATCATGTCATAAGACTTTGAATGAATTAATAGACTGAAAAAAATAGAGAGCTTCATAATACATAAAGATCATATTTTCCTCTCTTCTTATTGTTAGTTTTTGAATAAATAAATAATTTTTCAATTGAAATAATTATTTAGGTCATTGTTGATTCATTCATATGAAGTTATAAGAAATAATGTAGAGATGACTTATAAACAGTTTCTCCTAAAGGTAACGTTTTGGAAAACTATAAAATTACATTACTCAACAATTTGATGTTATGAACAAAAATATCTTTATAGGTGTTAATACCTATTAAAACATCAGAAATTTTTCTTTAACCCATAGTGGCTCAACCAAAAGAAAATAATGAAGCTTCCAAATTACATCATTACTCAACAAAAATATGGACAGTATGCCTTCAATTCTCTTAAATTGTTATTAATTTTACATAATTTGGAGCTAAAGCAGTATCTGATGGCACCATTAGACTAATGGATCTAGTGCAGCAGTTTCGGGACCTTGCTGTGACTTAGTGACCTTGGCTGAGGCACTGAACTTTTCTGTTCTAGAGCTAATTGTAAATTGGGACAAAAGTCCCCATATGCCTAATTCATGAGAAGATTGTGGATGAATTAGATACCACGCGTCTCTCTCTCCTCTCATGCCTCCTTTCTTGATGTACTCTATCTGCTCTCCTTTTGCTGTCTTTGGTTGGCCACAGAATGTCCTCAGTTCCTCAAGCACACCATGTTCTGTCTCAGCTCTGCACATTTTTAATGCTGTTCTCTCCACCTCTCGTGCAGCTCACTCTACCCATATTCCTTTCCTGCCCCGCCTCCTGATACACACACACTGACACTTCCTCCTTCTCTCCTTTCTTCTCCCTTCCCCTGTTGACTCCAATTTTTTTTTTTTCAAATTAAAGCTTTAGCACAATTCTTAGGGTACGCTCTCTATAACAACCAGACACACAACATGTCTTGTGCATGTTTCCTTAGCATCATAAACCTGCACTGCACAGCAATTTACTCTCCCCTTGCGTCGTTGTGTTTTGTCTAATGTTAGTGTGAGAAGTGAGGCCAGGGCAAGGATGGCTTGGTTCACCATTTTATCATACCTCTCATGGTGCCTTCCAGAGTGGGTATCCAGTAAATACTCATCAAATGAGTGAATGGATAAATTTAATAAACATATGCTTAGTTTTTGGGGAGAAGACACTGTGCAGATCAGGTGGATTTGTGGGTGGTGTTTCTATTTAGTATATGACTCATCTAGAATCAAAGCTGTGAAATGTTTAAAAATATATCTTCGTGGGGTGGTTTGATTTTCCTTTTTCCCCCTTTCTTTTGTTTTCATGTCAGAATTACTGTGTAATTATGTCTCATAAAATACCTCAACCCGTGGCCAAGAGTAATTTGAGAAAGGAAGACAAATCCAAAATAGAGATGAGGTGTTTGCGAATACCAAGCTCTTGCTAGTCTTCAGAAAGCATTATACTATCTAAACGGTACAGTAGCAAGTTGATGCTTCTCATTTTGCCTTAAGTGGTGAAAAAAAATTACCTCTTTTAGGTCAACAGAAGCATCCATGTCAGGGGATCCTAGATACTGGTGGTTCCCATACTTGATTTGCCATTATAATCACCAGACAAACTTTTTAAAGGTGCAGATTCAGGGCCCATGCCCTAAGATTTTCTTTCAGTAAGTTTGGGATCTAAAAATCAGGGACTTTTGGTGATAGTGATGTAAATCCAAGTTTGAAAACTACTGTTTGGGAATCCCGAGTGCTTGAAAATCTTTGTGTCTTTGGGCTAAGATCCCAGCTTATAACCATGGTTCTCATTTCTCCAAAGGTGCATTGTTCCAGCTTCATTTCTTCCCATGACCCCCTCACTACAACCCAACTACACGTAGGCTCCTGAATACACCACATATTTCTTAACTTTGGACCTGTCTTACCTCCTCCATGCCCTGGGTCCTTGTCCCTTGGATTTCTTTTGGTTGTACATCAGTATCATCAAAAAAGCCTGACTTTCAGGTTTCACCCCAGACTTCCGGAATGAGAATTTTAGGGCATGAATAGGGTCCTGTATCAGCACCTTTAAAAAAGTTTGCTTGGCCCATTTATTGATTTGGGTTGTTTGTTTTTTTGGTATTAAGTTTTTTGAGTTCCTTATATATCCTGGAAATGAGTGCTCTATACACATGGAATATTACTCAGCAATAAAAGAGAATAAAATTATGGCATTTGCAGGTAAATGGAGTTGGAGAATATCATGCTAAGTGAAGTAAGCCAATCCCAAAAAACCAAATGCTGAATGTTCTCTCTGATAAGTGGATGCTGATCCATAATGTGGGGGAGGACACGGGAAGAATGGAGGAACTTTGGTCACAGGGGTGGGAGGGGGGAGGGGGCATGGGGACAGTAAAGATAGTGGAATATGATAGACATCATAGCCCTAGCTTTATGTATGCCTGCATGTATGTTGTGATTCTACGTCACATACAGAGAAATGAAAAATTGTGCCCCATCTGTGTATAATGAATCAAAATGCTTTCTGCTATCATGTATACCTAAGTAGAATAAATAAATAAATAAATAAAGTTAATTAAAAATATAATGAATAAATAAAAAGTTTGCTTGGCTATTCTGGTGCTAAATCAAGTGTTGGAACCAGTGATATCTAGGATTTCCTGACATGGATGCCTCACAGATCAAAAGACCCTCTTGATGCTGGGGACCAGACAAGGAAAGCAGTGGTCTGCTCCTCCCTCCCATTGGAGCTGAGTAAGTGAGTGAGCTGATTGATTGGGCAGGGTGCCTCGTGTAGGCTCCCCTCTTGTCTTCACCTTCCTTTTCCTGTTACACTGATCACACTATTAATTTTTCCTGTATATACAGAGTGCTAAATTAATAGTTGTGGACTGAATGAGCTGCTTGTTTACTTTTTTGTCTTCCTTACTGTATTATGAGCCCCTTAAAGTAAGATTATGTCTCTTCCACTTGGTAAGCCTTGTGCATGTGTTGGTGCATAGAGAGCACTCCACAAGCACAGTTCAACAAACAAATGTGTGAATTGATAACGAAGAACAAAAATTAAACAATCTTGTCTTGTGGATAGAAACTGTTGCAGTGGATGCCATTGTTCTGAGCTGAAGAACATCTGTTATTTCTATAGACATGATTGATTCTATGAGGACTAGCTAGGCAAAAAGAGAAATACACAAATAAATTGGGCTGTATGTATCTCTTCAAGTATTTTATTTCATTTTTTATAGGTGATAAAGTCACATGTGACAAATTCTGAAGATGTAAGAGGGTATACAGGGAAGTCTCATCCTGCCCCAGTCCCCAGGTGCCAATTTCTCCAGTGCAGAGGCAATCAGTGTTTCAGTTTTACACCTTTTAAAAGACAATTGGCAACATATGCTATGCACTGTGCTACTCTGCTTTTTTTTTTTTTTTTTTTTGGTATGGAGGATTGAACTCAGGGGCACTCTACCGAGCCACATCCCTAGCCCTATTTTGTGTTTTATGTAGAGACAGGGTCTCACTGAGTTGCTTAGCACCTTGCCATTGCTGAGGCTGGCTTTGAACTCGAGATTCTCCTGTCTCAGCGTGCCCAGGAGCTTCTTTTTCTCTCTATTACACTTCCAAGTACTCCACTTTTTAAGTGTATCCCAGTTCATTTTACTAGCCCCTTGCTGATGGATTTTCAGATTGTCATTTTAAACTTTTTAATCTATGAGTTCGTTTCCTCATTCATGTCATTTTGCATATGCACATGTATACATAGGAAAATTTCTAGAGTTCTATTTTCTAGGTCATTGGATACATACCTTATAGTATTGCCAAATTGCCAAGCATAGAGATTCTATTAATTATCTTGTTAGATGTCATCACAAACCTCAAGTATCCAGGATTTTAGAGGCTCTGGCCAGCAAAAACATGGTCTGCATTATGTTCTGTAATATGAACATTTGGATGAAATGAGTTGAAGGCATTTGAAAGCAACTGGAACTTTGAAAGCTACCTCTAAGTGACCACTGAGGTTGCGTTTTTAAAATGTTAATGTTTACAGATCAAAGTTATCATCTATTTAATGAATTAGTTAATAAAATAATAAAACCTAGTACTTTCTTATTGAAAGTTCTTCAGTAGTTTGCCATTGATCTTTGGATAGGGAACTTTGGTTAAATATGATTAAAGTAAAGCATTTGGAAATGGTAACAGTGAAGTTGACTGATGACTTCAGCAATTTGAAAATTGGCCTAGATGACGTGGTTCTTGTACACCTACTGTTCATGCCCACTGAGGAGAGCCAGTCCTGTTCTCTCCATTGTTTTGGGGGTCATGACAATAGCAGCACTTTCTGATTAAATTTCACAGAGCCCTGGTGCCAGGGTCACCATTGTTTGCCTCCTTTTGGTTTGTATTTCTGTTTTGGGGCTATCAAGTTTTCGCTTTGGTAACTTTTCTGGCATTTGAACAGGAAAATATCTGTCATCCCTCATATCTAAATGAAATGCATACATCTTACCTGAAGTGCCTAGGAGAATGAGTGATATTCATTGTAATTCAGAATTAAACTGTCAGAACTAAGGATTATGAACACCATATTTTAAATGTGTATTTTTTCTTTTAAATGAGATTCATTCGTCTTGGGTATTTTTTCCTGGTCATTTTGTAAAAATTAGGAAATTCAGAAATATACTTTAATAAGGAAGGAAAATGTACCAATTTTGGCCATATAAATACAGAAATTATCAATATTTAGTGTTTTTCCTTTGACTTTTTGGATAATATTCTATCTTCTTTTTTTTTTTTTTTTTTTTTTTTTTTTTTTTTTTTTTTTTTTT